>JAAAKG020217084.1:0-14439 GCA_010014905.2 Druon quercuslanigerum
AACTTACGTAAGACATTATCGCCCTCCCCTAACCCCCCCCCCCCCCCCCTTACTGTACTCAATTTTTTATTTCCATTAATAAGGTAAATTTTCAAAGGGTAAATTTTCAATAAATAAACATTTTGCACTCAAGAAAAAGAAACAAATTTTACCAAAATTGTTGTTCCTTCAATCTGAAAGACGAATCGTTTTAATTAAAATTCAATTTTCAAATAAAAAATAGAACTTTTCGGCAACAAAATAATTTTTTAGGGAGCTGATGCAATTTCACACAACAGAAATTAAATTTCAAACCCGCAAAATTATTTTTTTAGCCAAAAAGGAGAATCTTCAACAGAAAAAGATCAATTTAAAAATAGGTTTTTCCACTAAAGAGTTAATATTTCAAAATATGAATTTAAAAAAAATTACTAACAAAAATTAAATTTTCAATCCAAAAAGATTAATTTTTTTTTAAACAAAAAGGATGGATTTTTAACCAAATAGTTTAATTCTCTACCTAACATTTGCATTTTTATCCATGAAAGGTGAAATTTGTACTAAAACGGAGGAAGCTTTAATAAAAAAACGAAAAAATTTATCTTTAAAATTGAATTTTTAATCAAATATTTGCATTTTTACGCATCAAAGATGAAATTTCTCCTAAAACAGATTAATTTTTTATTTAAAAGAAATAAACAAATTTTTTAAAAATAGTGGAATTTTAATCCAGAAAGGATTTTAGTTCTCTTTTTAACTGAAAAATATTAAATTTAAACAAAAAGTAAATTTTCTACAGAATAGTTTAATTTTCTAACAAAGCTGCAAAATTTTTAATAAAAAAGTATGACTTTTTAAATAAATTGGTGCATTTTCAACGAAACAGTTTTTTAATCAAAAAGACAAATTTTCATTCAAAAAGAGTTGAATTGACTTTCCAACACAAAAATAAAAATTTTAAACAAGTTAATTTTCTAGGAAATTGTTGAATTAAACAAAAAAGTTACATTTTTAAGAAAAAATATTTTCTTCCAAAATAGATTTCAGTTGACGTATCAGGAACAAAAATATCAATTTGAAACAAAAGGTTAATGTTCTAGGACAATAGTTGATTTTTTAAACCAAAAAGATGAATTTTTAAAAAATAGTTGAATTTTTAACCAGAAAGAATGTCCATTTAAAAAAAAATTCTAAATTTTCTACCAAATAATGAAATTTATAACTAAAATGATAATCTTCAGCTGAGAGATAAATGATAAATTTTATTGAACAAAATACAGATTCAAGAAGAACAGTGGTACCAATAATAAAATTCATTTTTTAATTTACTCCAGAATGAAAACTTGTTTACAGGATAACAGCCAGTATTTTTAAGAAATTAATTTCTATGATTAAAAATCCTCTCAGAAATGAAAAATAAACTAAATTTTTTTTGGTCCGTCTTATCACGTGACGTCATCAATTCAATCTTACTTTTAATATTTCCTAATTTTCGTTTATTTTGTGGCTTCAAAACAAATCTTAGAATAAATTTGTTAAAATAGAAGCATAATTAATAATTTTCAAATTTAATAAAAAAATTTCAAAAATAAATACCATTTAAATTTATATTAGTTTTAATGCGTTCGCGGTTGGCCATCCTGATTTCTGATGCAAGCAGATCCAGTCATTTCCCGGATCGGAATCTTGGAGTCGCGTTTATTTGTGCTCCAGATTTTGATTTTAAACATCTGTATTTATCAATTATTTTATGCAAAAAAGACCAGTCTCAAGTTTTGCAGTCTACAGCGATAATTATTTTATAATAAATTCGAAAATTTAAAGTGAATAATTTATATTTTCTCGATCACCGGCTTTCAGGAATTGCGACGCATTTCGTCGTTCCTATCTCGGCTATTAGGTTTTGTTTTGACCTTGACTGAAGGCGAGTGTTTTATTGATCATGTATATCGCGTGTTGTGGTTCAGAAATCAGACAAATTCTCTGTTTAAAAAATAAATTTCTGGATGAATCGTCTCGAAAAGTTACTCTGCTGTGACAATTGTGTTCTTTTTCTAACACATTTTCAAAACTTTTGCTGAAAAGTGCAAATTTTTTTTTTTTTATTACAAATATATCTATGATTATTTGTCGAAGGCTTCTCATTATTGATTAAAAAAAAAAATACCTTTGGGCTTCAAAAAATCAAATTTGGTGAGTAGAAATTAAATTTGTATAAAGCTTTAAATTTGAAAGTAAAACTTTGCAGTTTGGTAATTTGCAAAAAGTGAGGTTAGGTTCTTCATTTGGTTAAAAATTAAATAATTTTATAGTTTTTGTCCTTTTTGTGTTAGAAATTAATTTTTTTTTTCTAAATTAAACTTCAGTTATAAAATATTAAATAAAATCTGAATTTCAAACGTAAATCAGAATAATAAAGCCTTTAAATATTTATTTTTATTATTTATCGACAGTATTTACATAAAGGAATCAAATTCACCTAGCAGCTTTTAAATATTTAAAAAAAATTTTAATTATATACATAGTGTAGCATTTGTTGTACGTAAATATTTGTATAAAAAGTAAAAAATCTTTGAACTTTAAGAAAAGGATTTACAATATTTATGTTGGGTTGACTTTTTATAAATTGCTGAAAAATAACAAAATATAAAATTATTTTCTAATGGGATGCAATTCAAAAAATTCCACAGGTTTTAATTTTTTACTAATATTAGTTTTTTTTAATAATTCAAGAAAATTAGATTCTTGACAAATATACGAAATAATATTTTTATTTTATCAATTTTATCATCTAATTTTTACCAAGTAAATTTAACATTAGAAAGATAATTTTTGGAAAAAATAATTATTACTAAAATTTTTTCTTGCTACCTTAAAGTTCAATTAAAACTTAGCAAAATTAAACATAACTATTGGCAATTAAAAAGAATTAAAATTACAACTGTTTAAAATTGCAGAAGATCAAAAATTGAATGTTCATTTTCTTTTATTATTAACAATTTAATTTTCAAGTTTTTTTGAATTTGCGACAGTTCTAAATTGAAAAAAATGAAAAATTTTATTCTGAATCGTTAAAATTTAATAGTTGAAAATTCGAATCTGAAAAATTGAAAAAATTAAATTTTAGCTGTACCACTTTTAAAAAATTAAAGATAATTCAAAATTGAATATTAAAAATTCACCTATTGTAAATAAAATATAATTTACTATCAAATTTTCAACAGCTGAAAATGGAAGAAAATTGAAAAATTCGATTAATAAAAAATTAAGACGAATAAATATGAAGGAAAATTAAAATAAAAATTAAAATGAAAATTGAATTACTCAAAAGATTTAAAGATTAAAATTCAACTGTTGGCAACTTAATGAAAAATTGAACTTAAACTGTTCACAATTAAAGAAAATTGAAATTCCAACTGTTTAAAATTAAAGAAGATTTAAAATTAAATTTTTATTTGTTGAGAATTGCAGAAGATTGAAAATAAAATTTTCTTTCATTTTTAACCGTTTAATTTTCCAGTTTTTTTAATTTGCGACAGTTCTAAATTTAAAAAATTTAAAAATTTAATTTTGAATCATTAAATTTTTAATAGTTGAAAATTCGTATTTAAAAAATTTTTTTAACTTAAATTTTTGCTTTTACACTTTTAAGAAAATTAAAGATAATTAAAAATTGAAGAGAATTAAAAATTCATCTGTTATAAATAAAATATAATTTAACATCAAATTTTTAACAGTCATATTTTCAACAGCTGAAAATAGAAAAAAATGAAAATTGAAATTTCGATTAGTAAAAAATTAAGACGAATAAATATTACGGAAAATTGAAAATTTTTATTTGAAAGTGTTAAATTTAAATCATTGAATTTTCAATTTTTAACAGTTAAATGCTCAATTTCTAAAAATTCCAGGAAAACATAAATTGAATTTCTGACAGTTGAGAATTAATCAATACATTTAATTAGAGTTGTTAAAATTTAAAGTTGTTTTAAAATTGAATTTTCGTCTCTAAAAAACTAAATTTTCCTAACTTTCTTTTGTTTTTTTTTCTTAAATTTAAAACTGTTGAATATTAATGTGAATTAAAAATTGAAGAAAATCAGAAATTCAGCTTTTGTAAATAAAAAATAATTTCAAATTGCATTTTCAACAGTTAGAAATTAATTTTTCTTCTATTTTCAAGAGTTAAAAGTTTCGAATAAAAAATAAAAAAATGTCATTCACAGCTGTTATAAAATTAAAGAAAATTGTACATTGAATTTTCGACTGTTAAAAATTCAACTTGAAATAAGATGAAAATTTAATTTCCGATAAATAGAGTTCTTAAGTATGCTGGGTTTTAATTAAACAAAAAAATTAATGTATCAAGAAATTAATAAAAATTCAGAATTTTAGATTCTAACATCCAGTCGAGTCAAATTGTCACGAAAAAAAAATTAGTTAGAAAAACAAAGCTAGTTTTTACAGCATTTGTTTATATGATTTCGAATACATTAAAAATAAACAATAATTTTTGTTTATTTTGTTGAATAAAAATGAGTCAAATTAAAAAATTAAAAATATTGTTTAATGCTAAATTATTAATTTTTTAACCCGTTTCATTGGAAATTTTTTAATTTAGAAAAAGGATAATTATTTAATATTTAGCAATAATTTTAAATCTGTTAAAAATTTAGGAATTTCCAGATTTTAACGAAAAATGCTTAATTTTTAAGTGAAATTGTTAAATTTTGATCTATGAATAACAATTAAAAACTTAATATTTGTAAAAAAAATTGAGTAATATCAGGAGATATTTAGAAGTTTTTAAAAGGTTTAAAATTATCACGCGAATTTTTTTTAATTTCCTGAGAATCTTCTAGATTCTTTTCTGACAATTGACGATTTCTTTTCTGAAAATTTCTGACAATTGTTTAATAATAAAAAATAATTTTGTCTTTAACATTTTAGTACCATGATATAATTTGTCAACTTTTTATATTTTGAAAGCGATAAGAAAAATAAATTATGGGAAAAAACTTATTTTGTGTAATTTGAAAAAAGTCAGAAGGTTTTTAATCAAAGTTATGAAAGATTTGAGGAGATTAAACTTTTTTTTCAAGATTTATTGCAAAAATTTAAATGATAAAGTTCTTAATTAAACAGAATTGTTTTAGGTTTTGAAATTTTAAAAATCGGTGGAAAAAAAGTTTGGAAGACATTAAAACAATTTTCTAAATTAAACTTTAATTAGGGAATATTAAATAAAAACTGAATTTTAAATGTAAATCAGGATAAAAAAACCTTTAAATATTTCTTTTTCTATATTTAGCATTTGTTGTACATAAATATTTGTATAAAAATTAAAAAATACTAAACTTTAAAAAAAGGATTTACAATTTATATTGAGTCGATTTTTTATAAATTGCTGAAAAATCACAAAATATAAAAATGATTTTTAATGGGAATGCAAAATTCAGGTTTTAATTTAATTCTCAAGTGTTGATAATATAAGAAAATCAAAAACTCAAAAGATTAAAATTCAACTGTTGACATCTAATAAAAAAGTTGAACAAACTATTGACAATTAAAGAGAATTGAAATTTCAATTTTTTAAAATAAAAAAATTTTTAATTAAATTTTAAACCGTTTTAAAAATGCAAAATTTAATTCTTAATCGTTAAATTTTTAATAACTGAAAATTCGAATCTTCAAAATTGAAAAAATCGAATTTTAGCTGTTACACGTTAATACAAATTAAAGATAATTCGAAATTGAAGAAAATTAAAAACTCACCTGTTGTAACTAAAATATAATTTAACATCAAATTTTCAACAGCTGAAAATCGAAAAAAATTGAAAATTGAAATTTCGATTGATAAAAAATTAAGACGAATAAATATTAAGAAAAATTAAAATAAAAATTAAAATAAATCATTGAACTTTCAATTTTGAGCAATTCAATGCTCAATTTCTAAAAATTACAGGAAAACGAAAATTGAATTTCTCAAAACATTTTAAGATTAAAATTCAACTGTTGATAATTAAAGAAAATTGAAATTTTAACTGATTAAAATTAAAGAAAATTTTGAATTAAATTGTTAAGTGTTGAAAGTTGCAGAAGATTGAAAATTACATTTTCAATTTCTTTAATTTTTAACAGTTTAATTTTCTAGTTGTTTGAATTTGCGACAGTTCTAAATTGAAAAAAATTGAAAATTTAATTCTGAATCGTTAAATTTTTAATAACTGAAAATTCGAATCCTAAAAATTGAAAAAATTGAATTTTAGCTGTTACACGTTTTTAAAAATTAAAGATAATTCAAAATGGAAGAAAATTAAATCTCTCCTGTTGTAAATAAAATATAATTTACCATCAAATTTTCAACAGCTGAAAATGGATGAAAATTGAAAATTTGATTGATAAAAAATTAAGGCGAATGAATATTAAGGAAAATTAAAATTAAAATAAATAATTGTACTTTTATTTTTAGCAATTCAATGCTCAATTTCTAAAAATTGCAGGAAAACGAAAATTGAATTTCTCAAAACATTTTAAGATTAAAATTCAACTTTTGACAACTTAATTAAAAAATTGAACTTAAACTGTTGACAATTAAAGAAAATGTAAATTTCAACTATTTAAAATTAAAGAAAATTTTTAATTAAATTTTTAACTGTTGAAAGTTGCAGAAGATTGAAGATTACATTTTCATTTTCTTTAATTTTTAACATTTTAATTTTCTAGTTGTTTGAATTTGCGACAGTTCTAAATTGAAAAAAATGAAAAATTTAATTCTAAATCGTTAAATTTTTAATAGTTGAAAATTCGAATCTTAAAAATTGAAAAAAATTAAATTTTAGCTGTTACACTTTAAAAAAATTAAAGATAATTTAAAATTGAAGAAAATTAAAAACTCACCTATTGTAAATACAATATAATTTACCATGGAACAAAAATGGAACAAAAATTCAAAAATGAAGTTTCGATTATTAAAAAATTAGGACAAATAAATATTAAGGAAAATTAAAATAAAAATTAATTAAATTAATTAATACATTTTATTTGAGTTTTTCAAACTTAAAGTTGTTTTAAAATTGAATTTTCATCTCTGAAAAACAAAATTTCCTGCAATTTATTTTGTTCTTTATTAAATTTAAAACTTTTGAATATTAACTTTAATTGAAAATTTAAGAAAATCAGAAATTCAGCTGTTGTAAATAAAAGATAATTTATATAAATTTATAATAATAAAGTTATAAATTAATTTTTTTCCTATTTTCAAGAGTTAAAGATTCGAATATAAAATAAAAAAATGTCATTCACAACTGTTATAAAATAAAATAAAATTGTAGATTGAATTTTCGACTGTTAAAAATGACAAAAAATGAGAAGTTACATTTTTTAAAGTTACAAATAGAGAAAAGTTTAATGTTCAATTTTTTAATTTTAACTGTTGAAAATTTATCTTGAAATAAAGTGAAAATTTAATTTCCTATTAATAGGCTCCTTAAATATACTGGTTTTCAATTAAATAAAACAATTAATTTATCAAGAAAGTAATATAAATTCAAAACCTATATGGTAGTTGCTTACAGCTTCGAAGCTAGTTTTTAAAACATTTGTTTATATGATTTCGAATACATTAAAAAAAAAATAATTTTAATTCTTTTTCTCGCTTGGTTTTATTATGTCATATCTCAATTTCAATTTTGGTATTTTTAAATTTTTGTTTATTTTGTGGCTTAACAATGAGTTCGAATAAATTTTATAAAATATTATTAAGTTTAAAGTTTGAAATAAAAACGTTCTATAATTAAATAGTCGCAAATTAAAAATATTTTTGTAGTCTAAATTATTCATTTTTAACCCTTTTCACTGGAAATTTTTTAATTTGGAAAAAAGATAATTATTTAATATTTAGCATTATTTGACTGTTAACTGAAGAAGAGTAAATTGAAGTTAAACATTTAAAAATAAAAAATTTCAAACTTAATTTTTTTATAGAGAAAGCTTTGTATTGTTAGCATTTCGAAAAGCTTTTAAAATTTTAACTTTACCATTTTTATTGCTCTATTTAAGAAATATTTAATTTTTAAGCGAAATTGTAGAATTTTTATGTATAAATAATAATTGATAACTTATTATTTCTAGGTAAAATTTGATTAATTTTAAGAGATATTTAGAAGTTTTGGAAAGATTAAAAATTAATTTTAAACTAAAAATGATATCAAGTCATTTAAAATGTTTGAAATTTTTGTCAGAATTTTCAAATATATTTTAAAATTAATAGAATTTTCCTTACAACTTTTTGAAAATCCTGCAAATTAAAAAAAATCCTTAAAATCTGCCCGGGTCTCATTTGACAATTTTGGAAAACTTTCCCATGAATATTTATGAAATATTTTGTTTAAAATCTGCAAAAATGTTTTTTGGTTTTAAATTATGTTGTGCGTTTTTCAAAAAATTATTATTATTCTAATTTATTATTATATTATTATTTAATTATAGTAATATATCATTATTATTATTCAAATTATTATAATTTTTTAATAAAAATAACAAGTGTTCAGTTGTTCTTTATAAATCCAAATTTTAAGGATGTTTTTTTTTAATTCGGAGAGTTTTCTAAAGGTTGTAGGACAAATTCAATTAATTTTAAAAGTTATTTAGAAGTTCTGACAAAATTTTAAAAATAATTTTAAATTTTGAAAAGTTCAAAACATGTTTAAAATAAGTTTTAAAACAGGTTTGAAAATAAAATTTCCAAACTTTTCAAGGATGCTTAAACTATTTAAAATAAAAATAATTTAACTTCTAATTTAAGACCTTCCAAGTTGAAAAAATGTAAATATTTAAATTTTTTAATGTTTCTAGTGCAAAATGACTTAATAATATAATTTTGATGATTTTTAAAGTTCAGTGATTGATTCTTTAATTTAGAGTATTAAAAATGTAAATTTTAATTTATATTTTCGGAAAATGATCTAAATTTTTCAACTCTGTAATTTATGAATGTTAAAAATTACGAATTTTGCAGTTTGAATTCATTAATCTAATAGTGTAAATTATTGAGCAATTGAATACAAAAAATTTTAAAATAAAAACTTTTAAACTTTAATTTTAATAGGTTAAAATACCAGAGTTCCACTTTGAGTGCTTCAATTTGTTGTTTATTTTTTTGTTACTTTTATTTTAACTGTTTATAATAGAGTTCGATTTTTTAAGTTTTATAGAACGGAAAAAATTTTTGCGGACCGGGAAAACACCGGGAAATGATCGGAAATTTTTTTTTATTAAATAAAACGGTTACTCTGGTATTAAAATAAAATTTATAAACTATAAGGATAATTAATAATTTTTCAGGTTGAATTCAATTTGTTCCAATATTATATAATCGCGAATTAAATAATTACATTTTAATATAGGTTTAATTTTTCGTAGTTAGTTATCCTATTTTCTAATCTAATCAAAAATGTTTATTTACTACGTGTTTGGTGAAAAGTATACCAATAATGTTTTTTTGGAGGCGAAAATAGTTTTTATTTTCTAATAAATTCCAAAATTGAAAGTTTTTCTCGATCACCGACTTTCGGAAATTGCGACGCATTCGTGTTTAATATTTGCCTCCGTTGACCTTGACTTTAGGCCGGCGGTATGTACATATATATAGGAGGCAAGATTTCAAGGTCGAAAATGTTTCAAATTTTATGCTGCATATCTTAGTCACATTTTTAGTATAAAATTAATTTTTAACAAATGAAAAAGAGAATTTTCGACAAAATAGTTTAACTTGGAACCTCAGAAATAAATAAAAAAACATTACCAACTTTAGAAACGAATCTTAAGCCAAAATAAGAAGTATGAAACCAAACATCCACTAGTTAAATTTTCGGATAAAAAAATGGATTTGTAACAAAATTGTCTAATTTTCAAATAAAGAAATTAACTTTGAAGTGAAAAAGAATAATTTTTAACCACAAATAGAACACTAATATTCTTCAAAAAAAAACAAATTTTTAACAAATTATATAAATTTTCAAGTGCATAGTTAAATTGTCAGCAAAAAAAATTATTACCTACAAAAAAACAAATCTTCACCAAAATATTAAAATTTAAAAGCAAAAAATTGAATTTGAAAACAACGAAATTTTTTAACCAATAATTTTCTACCTCAAACAGAAATTCTAAATTTAACAAATCAATTTTTCAATAATAAAAAAACGAATTTTTAACAAAATTGATAAATTTGTAATGAAAGACGATTACATTATTAGTTTAAAAATTAATTTTACAACGAAAAAAATTGTTCTTAGCAAAATAGTTTAATTTCCAACAAAATACATGAACTACCAACCATATAATTAAATTTTCTGCTAAAAATATAAATTTTTATAAATTCTTAATTAAAATATATGAACTTTAAACAGAAAGAATACATTTCTACTAAAAAACATGAATTTTTAACTTTTTCTAATTTTTTAAAATTATTTTTATATTTTAATTTATTTTATTTTTAACAACAAATTTTCAACAGCAAGAAAAAACATTTTCAACCGAAAATGATAGAGTTAAATTTTCAATTCAAAAAATGTTTTTTCAAACGAAAAAGAATTGAGTTTTTCACAAAACAGTTAAATAATCAACCAAAACAATTAATTTTCAACTAAAAAGATAAGTTTTCAATTGAAAAAGAACAAATGTAAATTTATTTTAAAAAATTGTCAAATTTTCAACTTAAATATGAATATTTAAAATAAAAAATAAGTATATAATTAAAAATGTAATCGTTACGTTTTCAGTTAAAAATATTTAATTTTTAGCGATAATAATGAATTTGCCACTAAAAAATATAATTTTTAACCAAAAATCGAACAATTAAATTTTCAATTGGATAGAATAGTTGAATTTTTAAACCACAAAGTGTATGCGTAAAAAAATGGAATTGTTACATTTTCAGTAAAAAAAAAATAAATAAAAAAACCAAACAAATTAATTTTTAAACCAAATTCTATTTCAACCAAAAAACAATTAATTTTAAATCAATAAAAATATTTTTTAGATAAATAGTTTTCTGAAGAAAGACGAAGTGTCAACAAAATTAAACTACAAGAAAACAAATGAATTTTCCATAAAATAGATGAATTTTTAATCATGAGTTCTATATTAACATTTTCAATCAAAAAAGTAATTTTAAAAAAGTCGAATTTACTAAAAAAAATTTTAACCAGATAGTTGCATTTGTCAACTAACAAAAAAAAATTCAACTAGAAATGGAATAGATTAATTTTCATCTAAAAAGGCGAAATTTCAACAAAATTAATTTGCAATAATTAAAACGAATTTTCCATAAAATAGGTGAGTTTTTAACCATGAGTACTATATTACAGTCTTCGCAGCAGCAAAGTGGGGGGAACCTTGTTTCTTCATTCTTGTATCGCTTTACCACTGCTCTCTCTTGTATCGCTTTACCACTGCTCTCGCCAATTCTTTGGTCGTTTTTTCTCTTGTTTGTTTTTACTTCCCTCTTGCTTCCTTTTTTTAATTCGCTTTTGATTCCTTTTTTTAAGTTGTTAACATTTTCAACTAGGAATGGAATAGTTTAATTTTCATATGAAAAAGACGAAATTTCAACAAAATTAATGTGCAACAATTAAAACGAATTTTTCATAAAAGTAGGTGAATTTTTAACCATGAGTACTATATTATGTCTTCGCAGCAGCAAAGTGGGGGGAAACCCCCCATCATTCTTGTATCGCTTTACCACTGCTCTCGCCAATTCTTTGGTCGTTTTTCCTCGCGCTTGTTTTTACTTCGCTTTTGCTTCCTTTTTTTAGTTCGCTTTTGCTTCATTTAAAAATTTTTTTTTAACATTTTCAATCAAAAAATTAATTTAAAAGAAGTCGAATTTACTACAAAAAAATTTTAACCAAATAGTTGAAATTGTTAACTATAAAAGATCATTTTTCAACCAGGAATGGAATAGTTTAATTTTCAGCTGAATAAGAATGGTGAAAAAAACATAATGAACTTTTAACAAAAATATAAATTTTTAACTGAAAATTGCAGTTTATAATTAAGCTTTCAGTGCAACAAATTAGGTTTTAAAACAAGAATAACATGCAAAAAAATTTTCACAAAAATGGTTATTCTCTTTCTGTAAAAAAAAAGTTTAGATAAACAAATAAGAAAATCCAACTCGTTTTTAATAGATACAATCATTTTTTATTTGATACTTCTAGTATTATATGTTTTTGTATTGAGGATTCATCTTTTTGTGTTGAACATTTTTTTATTTGGTTTAAAATAAACTTTCCTGTGAGAAATTCATACATTTGTGTTGGAAATTCAAAGGTTTTGCAAAAAATTTAACAGTTCTGTTAAAATACTTCATTTTGTTTTTTTTTAAAGTTAGTATCTTTTTCTTTTTTGGCTACAAAATCCTTTTTTGATGGAAAATTGATTTTTTTAACTGAAAATTCTACTTTTCCATTTCTTCTTAAAATTGATCCATTTTATTTCGAAATTCAACTATGTAGTTGAAAAGTCATCTTAATTCGTAAAAAATTATTCTTCTCGATTTAAAATTGATTTATTTTGGTTAAAAATTTAATTCTTGGGTTGTGAATTTCACTCTTTTCTTGAAAACTTTTAGTTTAAATATTAATTTTTAAATTTGAAATTTTAACAATTTTTTGAAAATATGTTTTTTTTTTGTTTTTAGAATTTATCATTATCAATTGAAAATTCCTCATTTTTGTTAAAAATGTATTCTTGTTTCAAAATTAATCTATTGTTGTTAATTATTAATTTATAATTGATAATTCAATTATTTTGTTGAAAATTTGATTGTTTTTGGGTACACAATTATTCTTATTGTTTAAAAATTCATCTATTTTAATTAAGAATTAGTTTTTTTTGTTGTTGAAAATGCATCTTTTTGTAAAACATTTTATAAATTTAGTTTAAAATTATGTGTTTCTTTAAGATGAAACGTTTTTTTATTTTACAATAAAAATTAATCTTTTTAGTTTATAATTCTTCTTTATGATCAAAAACTGATCTATTTTATTTAAAACTCGTTTTTTTTTGTTTCAAGCTTGATTTTAAAAGTTGTGAATTTATGTTTTCGGTAGAAAATTATTGGCTTAATGATTAAATTTATTGATTTTAAATTAAAATTTTCGCTTGAAAATTTAAATATTTTCCAAAAACTTTTTTTTTTTGTTTTTTGGTTGAAAATTAATCTTTTTTACTTGAAAATTAATTTCTTTGTTTGAAAATTGAACTTTTTTGGTAACAGCTCCACTTTTTATCCAAAAATTTAACTAATCCATTTTTGATAGAATATTTTGTAATTTAACTTAAAATTCTTTTATATAGTTGCAAATTGAGCAATTTTCTTGAAAAGTTTTTTTTCGAAAAATTATATTTTTAGTTGAAAATTCATTTTCTTTTTTATAAATTTAGTTTAAAATTATGTTTTTCTTTCGAGATTAAACGTTCCATTTTACAATAAAAATTAATCTTTTAAGTTGAAAATTCTTCTACATGGTTCCAAATTGATCTATTTTGTTCAAAATTCATTTTTTTTGCTTGGAGCTTGATTTAAAAAATTTTGAATTTATGTTTTCGGTAGAAAATTATTGGTTTGATTATTAAATTAATTGATTTCAAATTAAATTTTTCGCTTGAAAATTTAAATATTTTCGTGAAACTTTGTTTTTTTTTGTAGGTAATAATTTTTTTTTTTTACTGAAAATTTAAGTATGTAGTTGAAAATTCATGTATTTTGTTGAAAATTTGTCTTTTTGGAAAAATATTAGTATTTTTGTTGCTAAATTCGTATCTTTGTTGGAAAATTTTACTTTTTTGTTGTAAATTCGATTGTTTTCTTTATTCAAAATTAATATTTTAACTCAAAATTTAAGTTTCCCACTTTTTGTTAAAAATTAATCTTTTTTACTTGAAAATTAATTTTGTTGTTCGAAAATTGAACTATTTTGTTAAAAACTCCACTTTTTATCTAAAAGCTTCACTAGTCCATTTTATATTGAATATTTTTTACTTTAACTTAAAATTCGTTTCTATAGTTGCAAATTGAGCTGTTTTCTTTGAAAGTGTTTTTTTCGAAAAATTATATTTTTAGTTGGAAATTCATTTTCTTTTTTAGAAAATTATTCTGCAAGTTTCAAAATTAATTTTTTCAACTGGAAACTTAAGTATAAACTAAAATTTTTATTTAAAAAATGTATTTATAATTATTTTAGTCCCTGAAATCTTATCTGCTATATATATTTAAATACAGTAAATGATATTTTCCTCTTCGCAATAAATCTAATGATTCTATGAAGGGTTGGTGGAACAATTTAAGTTTGGGTGGGGAATGAAATCCACCCCCCCCCCCCCCAAAAAATTCTTAAAAAATTTTTTCCCTCAAATCTTTTAAAAAAACGTTTTTCTGGTTTGGGTGAGGTTTCA
>JAAAKG020217095.1:0-21992 GCA_010014905.2 Druon quercuslanigerum
CAAAAAATTATAAAAAAAGTTAAAAATAAATGAAAAAAGTTTTTAAAAAAACAACAACAAAAAGTAAGAAAACCTTTAAAAGAAGTAATGCGGGCTTCATATACATAATGACAGTCTCAACCCTGTAAAACGCAGCGAGCTTTAATAAACTTGAATCGTTCTAACATACTTCGACTCCAAAGAGCACATTGAATCAAACCAACATTCATCTCACTCCAAAGATGTTGATAAAAGTCTAAACTTCATGGTTGTTTTAAATTATTATTATTCTCCACTTTAAGAAAACCATGAGAAAATATCGGTTGATTTCCGAAAATTTAGGTTGCCAGCATGATTCTTGCGAATCTGAATGATAAGCGCTCTTAATATCCGTAAACATTATTTCGTGTAAATCTGTCAATTTTCGAGAATCTAGGTCACCATATTTGATCCACTATTATAAAATTGTGCGAATCTGAATTGAGATTCATGATCAATAACCAAACTAACCCTTGCAAATCAAATTCGGCGATAATCCAATAATTTTTAAAGAAATTTGCTTGATTTTGAGGTTTTAGCCACCATCTTGGATCTTCCATGTTGAAATTTATTAACCTAAATAACCGAATTTTTAGAGTGGCATTATCCTAACAATTTAAGCCCAAAAACAAGGAGATCCGTCAACATTATTTTTTTTACAACCTTTTTAATTGCAAATATCAATTTTTTCGGTCTTTCGGAAGTCGAGATATTTTGAGAATTAATTCAGTGATCGTGGAAAATGCATGGTACTTGAAATGGTAAACCTTCTAAAAATCACCAGCATACTTATCTAATTATGGTTTACGATCTAAATAATAAAAAATAAATATATGGAAGCATAAGCCAGGTTCACAATTTTTTTTAAATGTTTCAAAATACTATTATTACATTTCTGGATAATTTAGAAAAATGTTCTCCCTGTTCAAAGTAATATATTTAAGGTAAAGGAAGTCAAAGGCAAGATTTTTGAAAATTTTATTAAGAAAATATTATATGTTATAAAAGTATGAGTAAAAAATTTGCAGTTACAGATTTTTTAAATAAACAAATCATGAATTCAAGGAGATAAAAAAAGAAAGAAATATTCTTCATCAAACCACCGTGAGACTCAATCACTTTGAACTTAAAAGTTCTTGCACTCGACTTTTCTTTCGAGAATTTATTTTTTGTCTGATTTAGAAGAGTTTTTAGATTCAAAAGAAAGATGAAGTTCCAAGCAATTTTGAAATAAGTGATATTCTAACTTAAATTAAATTTTTTACACATATTTCTACATAGTAGAAAATGGCTTTTTGTCAATAGGGTTATCAAAACATTTTTGAACTAAAGTTTTCTTTACTTTTTATCAGTTTCAGATAGATTTTGGTTAGATTGCAGAATAGGGGTGTCACCTGTCACCTCTATTTTAGCGTGGTAAATAAACTTTTGTTAGGCATATAACTATTAGAATCTTTAATTGAACGATAAATGAAGGGCTTTGACGAAGCAAAAGTTTAAAATTATTGTTACTTTTGCTACTACGATCTCTCAAATATGGGTCTGTCACGATATATCGTAATGATCATATTCAACGAGAAGTTGGAAATGGGCAGGGATTTACCTAACATTATTTTGTCTACTGATCACAGGGGTGAATTCCCGCCCCCTAAATAGACATTGGAAAAGGGCAGGGTTTTGACAGGCATTGTTTTTATGACCTATCCAAGGGGTGTTTCTGTTCATATGGATGTTTAAAAGAACTTAAACGGTGAGTTGGATATGTTAATTTTGATTTCGTGACCATAATAAAGACATATTTAAGTCATCATAGTGACAAAAGTAACAAAAATTTTAAACTTCTGCCTGCTGAAATCGTTTCATTTAACGTTCAGTTAAAGATTCTATGACACCAGAATTTTGTAAGACCGTACAGCTCGGGGCTTTGTACGAACTTACGAACAGTCGATAAAGTTATAAAGCAGGTATACAAGGCGACGTCGTACTTAAATTTGTGGGCGCTAGTACCGAAAGAAAAGACGATTTGATGCAGTACCAAAAAGCAGTATGGCGCTGAAAAGGGTTTGGCCCACGGAGGCACTGATATCCCAAGTGTGAGTGTGTGTACGCCGAGGCCGAAGTAAAAAGGACCGGACTTACAAGCTTGTGGTGTAGTTTTTTTTCGCAAAAAACTGTTTTTCCAGGCAAAAAACAGTTGACGGCCTTATTCTGCAATTGCACAATAAAAAGTTTTTAAACAGTTTTAGTATTAAGCCCTTTGTAAAATTCAATTATTTGTTTTTATGTTTTAAATTGTAGTTTTAGCAAAGTTATTCCACATGTAAGACTTTGTTTTTCTTTATTACTTATTACTTTCGGGTTATTTTGAAACTTTTTAAATATTCAAAGACAAAAAGTTTTGAGCCCTTTTTGAAATAAGTGAAATTCAGTTATTTGTTTCAAATATTTTGAATTATTGTTTAGAAACTTGTATTTTACATTGAAAACAAATTGGATAAATTGCAAACTGCTCGTTTTATGGTGGTTTTTGTACCAGAGAAAATCGTTTTTTGTCATCAACGTTTGGGTAAGAGCACCAATTTTTGGCACTCTTCTCTATATGTTGTGAAATAATAATAAACAAGGGATACATAGCGATTTGTCTTTCATATTTTCAAATTTTGCAGAGACTTTTGCGTAATAACTAGGGCCGGATTAAAGCGAAGGCGAAACAGGTGGCCGCCTGCTCCGCTTTCGAACGTAAAGCGCCAATAGCGCCAAACGAGGGCGCCAAACGAAAATGCCAAGCGAGCTAAATTAGCTTCTGTCTGCAGCTTAAATGAACCTTCGTCCACTTCTGGTAATAATATGTATTTATCTTATGCTAAACAATAACATTTGTGTTCTAAAGTTAAAAAAATCAGCCTTGTTTCCAAGGTGCCAAGAATTTTCAGGTTTACTAAAGAAAATCTTTAGATAATTGTAGTTTTGAATTTAACCCTAGCAACGTTATAATTAACAGAAGTGACTATTTTCTTTTAAGAAAATTTCAAGAAAATGCTAAAATTGTTAGTAACAAAATAACTAAGACTTAACTGTATTTAATTCAATAAGAATAGGGGATACCAATGAATTTTCGATCTAAAGCATCGTATACAATTCTTGACATGCCTCCTGCCAAGAATTGGCGTTGCATGTTCTTGTAATGGTTTCTATTCTTGGCAATCGGAAAAAGTATGTTATGTTCGCTTATTGTTTTGTAAAAGAAAGAGCGAAAGACCTAAGTAAAGGTAAAAACGGTATTTTAAAGTAAATTACTGGACACGTACTTAAAAGAATTTTGTAAGTAATAACATAGTAGTCTGGTATTTAAAAATAAGAGTTAACCACAAGTCAGTGTAATGCATCATCATCTAGTCTTTCCAAAAAAAGAGATTGCGTGATTTACGTGTAAAAAAAGAACCTTATGTGTAATTTTTAACACCTCTGAATTGATAAATAAGAGTAAGGCTGATTTGAATAGTATAGACAGACAGGAAATGTTTTGTAATCGGTTTTCAGGTCAGTATGATATAAATGAAACATTACACGAACCTACAGATTTGAGTTGTCAAGCGATATCACCTTAAAGTACAAGAAATTGCTTTAAAATGTGTAAAAAACGGGAACATACAAGATAATCTGCGTTACCATCTAACCCCAATACATAATGTAAGACAAATGAAGGGAAAAGTTATTTCAGGCATGAAGAGACGAGGAATTTGGAAAATTCAATTGAAAGAAGGTAAAGCTCAGGCTAAGGATAATATAGAAATAGAAAAAACTTATAAATCAAAGAGTCTAAGAACTAAAAAAGAGGTCTTCGAATATTAACGACATCACCCATTCTGTTAAAGGAGTTACTAGAAAAGAGAAGTTAAAAGCCAAAGGCGCTAATAATAAAGAAATATAACTTTTAAAAAGTATAAATTCTACTAATTCTGCTGAACCAGTCAAAAGAAGTCGAGGAACATCAAATAAAAAATTTGAATATAGAGAAGCTGATAATTAAGTAATTGCAGCAAGACTATTTGCTTGAAAATGAATATTAATTGATAAAATATGATCCTCTTCACTATTCAGTTCTTAGTGACACTATAAAGGTTCAGTTTAATCCGATTCTTCCACCATTCCCTCTTCATATGGTTGGGTGCCAAGAGGGGCGCCAACCCTGCCAAAAATTGCATTTTTACGTTAACGAGCTTAATTCAATTATTTTTTCAGTGTCTAATATATATTGACATAAATGAAGCTCAGCATTTGATACTCTTTTACATTAAAAGTAGTATCTCCTGCGTGATCCTTCTGAAAAATAGCATCTCACAGGAGAAACTCTATAGCCTTAACTCCAGCTACTCCCTCTTCGACGACGTTGCGTAACATCGAGAAGGGAAAGCTTGAGTAAGACTATGAAAAGAGCAACCCAGCTGAGGAACGGAGTTCTAGATCCTGTAGCTGAAAAGCACAGGTCGGGGAAAAGAATCAGTAGGAGAAGCCCAGAGCTTAAAAACCTCTGGAACTCGTCCGACAGTTTAATTCTTAAAAAGAATAAAATTCCAAATTATTGGAATTTTATTCAGATAAGTCCTCTTCACAAGAGTCCAGTTGGATAGCATCCACTGACGCTGTTAACAAAAGAGACTTATTCATAACGACCTCTGCGTATCAGATCTATACGACCTCAGATTTTTATTTGAGTGTCTCCGAGTTTCGAGCCTCCGCGAATTTCCTAGGGCAAAAGTCCCTCTCTTAGTGCGCAAATATAAGAGAGAATTTATTTTAAGGCAGAAACCTCAACTCCTCAGATTATTGTATACTCACAAATTTTACCTCTGCTTTATCGAGTGACTACAGAAATAAAACCTGTAACTCAGTCTATAAGAAACAGGGACTAAAATATTTATGGTCTGTCGATCACTCCCAAAATTTTGTGCAAGAGACTTAGACTTTTAGACTTAAAACCCTCTATACCCTGTTGCAAACACATTTTGCTGAGCGCAGGCTAGACGAGGAAGAATATTCTGGGAAAAGATAAAATAAGACCTGAGTGTCTTTCGCACGTCTGCATTTTCAAAACGGCTTGTAGAAACTCACTCCTTACTTCCGCCCTCCAGCTGAGGCGTAGTGTCAATAGCGCGCGGCTATTAGACCAAGTGGCCTGAGACCCTCGTAGCGTGAGCTTGCAACCCGGGTAACCTCTCTAGCACCTAGGGGTTAGAGCCTGAGCAATAGACTATATAAGAATAAAAGGGTCATAATTGATATTTGTACTTAAACTTGAATACCTACCTTTTGAGCACGTGTTGTGCGAACTGCCTACCTCTTTTGCGTAAGGTGATTACGATTTCGGTCCATTGACCCATTTGTCTAGAATTAACAGGTGATTTACCTAAAATAATCCTTGACTCTCGAAGCGAAAAGTCAACGATCTCCTACGTTTTAACTTACAAATTTTAATTAATCTCATAAGCAGCTATAGCTTTATTGTATTGCGGTTATAATTATGTTATAAATAGAGATTTAAGTGAAAATTAGATCAATAATAATCTTTATTTGAGAAAAGTTATCTCGCATGCAAAATATGCGCTATTTTACGTTTTACATTTAGGAAAACGACACCGAGCTATTATTGAGAATAGGGACTAGAAAAATATATGTATCTTATAAGGGTAGCTCAGGTTTATTTAAATAAACTTTTATTGTGTAAAGAGAATTTCATTCTTTCTCCGGAAGAAGCCATTTTTATTTTATACAATTCAATTAAATCAAGTCCTGTAAGGACCAAATGCGTCCTCGGGTTGTGGCTAGAAGGTTCCTGTACCAAGTGTTTCTGCTGAATATGGTTAAAAAAAAGTAATAGGCAGTCGCGGATAATTGTCCAGGGGTGGCCTCGAAGGAATTAACCCTCAAGTGGAGGTGTAAAAATCGTACCGAAAGGTGAATGGCACCTGGGTGAGGTATCTCCAATAGTGACTTTGAGATACCAGCTGACCTCATAGAGCACGCAGCCTTATCCTTGTGTGCGGGGCTCTACAAGGATAGACGAACCCTTTTCCCTAGCTTCTCGTGGCAACAACAATGATAACACCAAACATAGTTGTGGTAGTCGCGGTTCAAAACAATAGAACGTGAAGGGGTTCCCGGCAATGTGTCAGCCAATAATACCGACCACTCTGGAGCTGAGGGAGCCAATGCAGATGGAGTCAATGCAATGGACCGCCGGAATTTTGGAGCTTTTAGGTGAACGGAGCGACAAAATCACGACTTGCTAGAATGCTACGATGCAAGTGTAAACCCTGAACGAGAGAATTACATGGCACGACTTCATTCTCTGTGGTGCGAGAAACATCTTAAGCTGTCGCACTTTTCGTATCAACGCCTGCGAAACAATGCCCAAGTACTTCAAAAAAGAGGTTATGTACGTGAAGCGCCTACTCTAGCAGAGGCAAAACAAGCTGGCAGCAGAGAAAGAGAGGTGACAAGACCAACCGTAAGCAGGCTTCCAATAGAGGACGAACGATGCTTTATGACCCAAAGAAACATCAACACCCAGGTTTCTCCCAAGCCTAAAGATCTGGCTGAAATGGATGAAGAGCTTCGTGGAAAATTTTCCGAAGTATCTGACCTCCGGACTATCAATTGTTGTGTGTATGATGCAGCGGGAGCTTTGGCTGATGCGAACCGTAAAAATAAACCAACGGTTGATTATAAGAAAAAAAGACGCATGCTTCAACTCACCATAAAGATAGGCTGGACAAGACAGTACGCTTCCCGCATTCAATGTGTGATTGACTATATAACATCTGCCAGGAATTTTGAGGCCAAGGTTCGAAAGTTCGCTGGCGAACTCAGGATCCGTTATCACACACTTAACAAGTCAAAGCTGCTGACCATCAGGCAGCATATTGTTGAGAGAATATGGATACTATCTGACGCTAAGAGAAGTCTAGAGTGGGGAGAGAGGTGGGTCAGAAAAAACCAACAGTTTCTCTCTGACCCATCTCGACTCTTCCAAGACCCTCCAGTTGCTGTCGACCACCCGCTCAAACCTGAGGAGGTCGAAGTCTTTTGGAGGAAAGTCTACGAAGAGTAACATAGACTTGACGAATACTTAGAGAAGATAAATTACTTCAAGGAGCTGTGTGATGCCCTCATAACAACACCTGCCGAGGAGGTGAAAAAAATATTGAGAGGTATGAAAAATTATTCCGCTCTAGGACCAGATGGTATCAAGGCCATCTGGTGAAAGAAGTTTCTTTCAACCGACCACCATCTGGCCCGTATTTTCACCTCATATTTAAAGTCGGAAGAGTCAATCCCGGAATGGTTGGTGGAAGGGTGCATAGTACTCCTGCCGGAAATTGGCAACTTAGCCTACCCAAAGAATTACAGGCCAATCACTTGTCTGAAAACACTGTATAAGATATTCACATCTATCCTAAACGATAGGATTGTTCGGGCAATCGGACTTGTGTGGTAAGAAATGTATCAACAACGCGGCTCAATGAAAGGCGTAGCAGGATGTCGGGAGAACCTTCTTATCGACAGATGTGTCTGCAAAGATGCAGCATCCTACCAGCGTGACCTATCGATGGCTTGGATTGATTACTGGAAAGCTTTCGATTCGACCTCCCATAAACTTATCAACTTACAACCTACAACTGTCTTTTGGAAAGCTTAAAGGTCCATCCGCAAATCGTGAGGTACATAAGAGAGATTGATGGCACTTTGGTAACTTTGGTAAATCGTGTGACAACTAACAAGGTCACTTTCCAAAGATGTGTTTTTCGGGGCGACTCCATGAGCCCACTTCTCTTTTGCCTTACATTATTGCTATTATCTCTAGCACTTCGACACTCCCAGGGGTACCTTAGCTGCAAACCTGCAAATCGAAAGCACAAGGTCACCCATGTATTTTACATGGATGATTTTAAGATTTATGCTAAAAATAAAGAGCAACTACGTATAGCTCTAGGGATTGTCGAACGATACACTAAGGAAATAGGAATGGAATTTGGGTTAGACAAATGGGCCAAGATTTATTTAAAGCAAAAAAACTTAATGGCATCTATGAAGACCCTGAGCTCGTCGATAGAAGTGATATACGATACCTTTGCGCTGGAGAGACTTAAAGGTACCTGGACGTGCCACAGAGCCGCATTCAGAATGTGACATCTATAAAGGATACTCTCCAAAGCAGACATAAGCGGCTCATCCGGCAGATTTGGTCTTCCGAACTGTCGGCGAGGAACAAAGTGTCTGCAGCGAACATGCTTGCCGTCCCGGAAGTACTCTATTTATTTCGAGTGGTTCCATGGACGAAGAGCGAGGTCAGATCCCTTAATATCATGACAAGAATGGTTATGCACATAAACAATGGCATGCCGTTAAGGTTGTCATGGAATATTGAATCTTGAATGTCTTAAAATAGGATTATTTTGGGTACAGCACATAGAGTCGCAACTGGAAGAGATCCTCTTCTTACAATGGTCAGCAGGCATGAAGAAGATGGTAAAGGAGCGTTTCTGTACAAAGCAGCGAAGGAGGCTGCTGAAACACTAGGAGTTAACTTCAGTATCAGGAGTGAGCAGAATGCATCAAATCTTATCAATCTCAAGTACTTACTCCCGATAGCCGGGATTCAGAAGGCGCAGGAGAAAAAGTTCTGGGAATAGTTCCTTGATAAAAGGATGCACAGCATCTTTCACAGAAATGTGGAACATCAGTCAATGTCGTGTGAGCTAACTTTTGCTTTCCTTAAATCACGCGGTTTAAAGTCGGGCACGGAGGGTTTCATTTTGGCATGTCAAGATGGTGTCATTTCCACCCTGACATAACGTCGCCACATTTTGAGCCAAGACATTCCCGATGATAGCTGCAGGGCTTGCCATGCACATCCCGAGCATCCAGGGCACATACTATCTAGTTTTTCAGCTCATGCGAGAACGACATACATCCAAATACACAATGCGGCACTAAGAGTGCTTCATTACTACCTCTTCCACTCTTACGGAATTACCCTTAATATCGCTCCTCTAAACGCTCCAAGGGAAATAGAGTCAATTGTCGAGAATGAGAAGTGCCGCATATACTGGAACTTTATATTCTCGACAATTGTTTCTGTTGCACACTCGAGGCCTGACATAGTTTTCCTTGACTATGAAATAAAAAACAGATTTATTTGCAGAAATATTACAAAAATTCGAATACATATTCATGTCAAAGTAGTTTTGTGAGGCTGCATTTTTCAAAGCCTGTTATTTCATCCATTCTGTACTCAATCATGTACAAACCAATTTTTCCTTTCTTTAAAATATGACAAATTTTAAAGCTGAAATAAAAATTATTTGTATCTTTTCTCTAAAAAACTCTTTTTATTTGAATTAGTCATTAAGTAGAAAAAATGATGATTACCATTTTTTAAATTGAAATGGACACGAAACCGAACCTTCAAACGACAACTGTTACACTAATTTCCGCGAATCTTGTCGGCTTTTCGTAGGCAAGTTTTCTTTACTTCGCTAAAACATAAAAATATCTTGAAAGTAATTTCGGCTATTGCGGTCTTGTTGCATTTATAAAAAGTTGTAGACTGTCCTGAAAAAATTTTAAAATGAAGCTTTACTCCTTATGCTTCTGCACCCTTCATTTGTCTGCTTTAATTTTACAAAATATGTCTATCAATACTATTTAATGATAAATATAGGATGTTTAATAATAATTAATTCTTCTTTACCAGACAACATTAATTTTTAAAATAATTGATAATGCCAACTGAACAAAGAAAATATAGTTTATCCTATGCTAAAAATATGAAATTTTGTTTGAATATATTTCCAATTCACTAAAACTTTGAAGGAAGGGCCACATACTTCTATAGTTTTGGCTGAACTTTCTATCGCACAATGTAAATTTATTTTTCGTTGTTACCTAATTATCATTCTCATAATTTCAGAAATCCTTTTGAGTCAGTACAAATGTTTTTCTAACATTTTGATACATCAAAAATACACATAGTGCACCTAATAACCAGTTATTTTGTCTAATAATATGTAGATAGTGTCAAAATATCACCCAAAAATATATTTTTGGTAATTATTAAAATTTGTTTACTCATCGCATTTAGTTGGCTTCAGAAAAAATGTCGACTTAGTGAACCAAATTGTGGTTCTATTGGCCAAATTCGCTAGCTTGAATCAATATAAGTTTTTGCTTGAATCGTTGTGCCATTTTTTCAGAATATTTCACTCTTTGAACCAAATTTCTTGGATTAAACTTTTCTGAAGATTGACAGAAGCATATACATTTTGGTACAAACGCATACTCCACGCAATGACAGAAAAGGAAAAAAGTTCAAAATATATACAAGTTTCAAGCGAAATTTTATTTAAATTTTTCAAGAGAAACAACTTTTCTCTTTACAATCTTGTACAGTAAACTCGGAGATAAACCCGCCAGATATATCCCTTTCGAGAATTGACACCGCGCCGCGGTAGTAGGAGTGTAATGAGCTGCGGGGAGTGTGCGGTAGTCACTCAGGCGCGAGCAAACAAAAGCGTTTTCATCCGAAGCTGTCCTCTCTCGGGTTTGTGTCATACCAAAATCGCAAGCCCCAAAATCAGCACAGTCTCCGAGTTTCACTGTATTTTAAAGATGTATATCTTTATTTGACGAATCAAGGCATCCGTAAGAAATCATCCAATCTAGAGAATTGCCGTGCAGCCCATTCAATTGCATCTGCATGGAAATTTTGGTGAAAATTTGTATTAATTCGTGGTTCTCCATACTTCGCGAGTGCTTCCCGAGTTATGAGCAAGGCAACATCGGGTTGGCAAGTACGTATATCTGAACAGGTTGGCAACAGCCTGTTAACAATTTTGTGAACCCTTGATACTTTTGTTATTGGTAAAGTAAATGCAACATTGAGCTCCGCCAGTGATGTGGTATTAAAGATGCTAGGCCCTTGATATCGCGACATAATGGCTTACTACAAATGCTTAACCAAGTTTCTTCTTTCGTCGTCTAACTTCCACTGTGTCATGTCCTATAAGTCGGTGTAGATATTCAGGAGATGGGCTTCTTGGTCTCTTCAAACGGTTTTCAGGAACATTTTGAATTGATTCTGTCTCTGGAAGAATAAAAGAAGTTTATTTATTAGCTTTAATATTATATATAGGTATACAACCATATATATTTATTGTACAAAATAAATACGCCTACATTTATATAAAAATAAAGTTTATACAGCTTAAACTTATAAAATTTCGGAAGGATGTAAATAATATTTCCTGATCATATCATAAAGTGACATTTTTTCAAAAAAGATGACAAAAACACATAATTTCTAACTGAAGTTTTTTATGTAACAATATACATAAAATGAACTATCGCAGAAAAATATGCTTGCAAATTAACCAAAGAAAAATACCGATCCTCGCAAGTACGTCAAAATTGGTGTAATTTTAAATAATTTTAAAAGCGAGTTTTGCAGGCTCATTTTGAAAATATAAGAAAAGTTTATCATTTTGAGACTGTTTCTTTCTTATTTCCAGTGATGGGTTGAATTTTCATTCATCTATGAAGACGATTTTGTACTTGGTTACTTAAAATTTAGCAATCAAAGGTGCTCATTAAAAAAGATTGCTTAAAATCGCAGTAATAATAAGTACAAAAAAGTGAGTAAGCCCCCCCCCAGTCATAATTACAGAGTTTTATTTATAGCCCACTAAATTGCGTCGCACATGCACATATAAGCGCTACCAATAAAAAATGTTGCACCACTAATCTCTGAGAGTTATATCAGGTGGAGGTCATAATATTTTTTGCAAAGTGATGACCAAGTTGATCAACAAAAAAAACGTTTTTAGTCGAAGGTGAAGGCGGGCTTCTTGTACAGGATTTTAAATCCGCTTATATTTGACACAGATGGACAGTTACACAAATTCCAAAACATTTTTTACGGCAATTTTAAAGAAAGAGCATTATTCTTTACTTTTTAAAAGGTTAAAATTAGAGGCTGAAGTTGTTTAAACTTCTTTTTCTCCATTATAATTTGTTATATAAATTTCTCTAATGAGCCGATTGAAATGTTACTTAGAATCATATTTCTCTAATTTTAACTCGTTCCGTGCAATTATATCACACAAATTGACTTTCTTGAGCATATATTTTTTAAACATACTTCTTGTTAACTTTAATTTTGCAAATTTGTTACACAAGATGGCTTTTTTAGGTTTACTTTTTTTTAGAATTACTTACAAAAATTGGGTTACAGTCCCATACACGGCGCTGGTAGCATAAAGACTCACATTCAAGGGAGGCGTGGATGTAGCCACTTCACTCTAATTACATCTTGTTTTACTTTTTTAAATATAAACCCACATTTAAGAAGAAAAATAAAATTTTCTTTCATAAAATCAAGATTTTACGAGTACTTTGAGTTTCATTTGAGCAGCTGAACTGTGAGGACATGTTTGTTGTAGCTCCGTCTTGTGCCGAGAGTTTAGTGTATGACATGCGCTAAGAATACTTACCAGTGCTCTGATAACGTGACGCTACTGATATTATTATTGTTGTGAGTCTAAAATTGGGGCGTATATTTATATGGGATAGGCATTATTTACGGGTAAAGTGTTTCTAGGTTTGTTGTACTTTTTACGGCTGCTCGGATCCTGAGTTAATAAACATTTTGCAACCGTACCTTAATATCGTGACCTGCGAGCAGATGCAGAGCATGAAGTCAAGCATAGAAGGGAACCTCAAAGCTGAAATACATGCCATAGGAGGGAAGCTTAAAGCTGAAATACGTGCTATAGAAAAAAATATCTTAGAAAGCTCATCAGCATGTCTGCAGAGGTGTGAAGCCAAAATTGATGGGGTACAAAAGAAGAATGCCGAGCTCAAGATGGAAATTGCAAATGAGGCCCAACAGCTAGATCGGTTCACAATAAGAAACAACCTGATAATTTTTGGTATGCATAATGAGCCAACGAAAGTACTACCTGAGCTATACGAAAAAGTAAAGAATCTACTCGCAACCAAAATTGGTATAACATTTAACTGACAGTTAATTAATGTAGTTCGCCGCCTTGGTCAAATTAACTTTTGCATAATGAGACCTGTTTTGCTGTCACTCTGTTCAGAGTGGATAAAGTAAGCTATCCTTCAAAACTGTTCGGAAATAAGAGGTACATATATCTTTATCGAGCATGACTTGGACCCAGACTCTGTTAAAATCCGCAAAGCTCTGAGCCAAGAAGCGTACGAGAGAGTACACAATAATGAGTCAGCCTCTTTTGTAAGTACAAATACAGCTGTTATACAGCTAGGTAGTATGACATCTGAGAGGAAGGTAGCCGTCACCAGCCACTCTAAACCTAATCAATTCGTTTCTTCAAGAAAGGAATGGGTGATTCTTAACCTGCTAATTTAAAAGGTGCGCCTGCAAAAACGCAGCAGCCCATCAGTACGTCCTGTCAATTGCCTGGATTTACCACCTGAAAGCTTTTGATTCAAACTCTCATAGGCTTATCATATGTCTGTTGGGAAGCTTGAAGGTTCATCCACACGGTTTGTCATGTATAGAAAGATTTCGCGCTCCTTTGGAAGACTAAATTTACTATCTCATCTGGAAAATATAGTGTGACAACAAACAAGGTCACCTTACAGAGAGGCATCTTTCAGAGCGACACCCTAAGCCCTCTGCTTTTTTCATCACACTCATGTCTCTATCTCTTGCATTAAGGAATTCTTCTGGATACCTCTGTAGCGACACTAATCATCGCAAGCATAAGATTACTCATGTATTTTATATGGATGACCTAAATATCTATGCTTGGGGTAATAGCAAATTGCAGAGTTCTTTAAATATCCACAAGGAGTAAACAGGAGAAATTATTATGGACTTTGGATTGGACAAGTGTGCCAAAATTCAGTTAAAGAAAGGAAAATTTATCGGCGTTCCCAAGCATCCTGAGATTGTGGAAATTAGTATTATTAGACATCTTGACACCGGGGAGACCTTCAGAATATACATAACTGGGCGTGCCTCAAGACCGCATTCAGGACATATTATCAGTGAAAGAGTCTCTACGAAGCAGATACAATCATCTTCTTCATAAGATTTCGTCGTCAAATCTGTCGGCGTTAAACAGGATATCTTCGATTAAAATGCTTGCCATCCCGGTTCTACTCTACTCGTTTGGGTCCAGTTCAATAGACAAAGAGCAAGCTTATGGCCCTTGATGTCGCCCCATGTAAGTTCATGCTTATACAAAAGAGCTTGCATATAAATTCGTCTCTTCCGCAATTATGCATCTCACGCCATCAAGTTGTACGCGAACTTTTGAAATTCTAGTGTCTTCATAACCGAATTGTTCTAA
Source organism: Druon quercuslanigerum (assembly GCA_010014905.2). Classification (NCBI taxonomy): domain Eukaryota; kingdom Metazoa; phylum Arthropoda; class Insecta; order Hymenoptera; family Cynipidae; genus Druon; species Druon quercuslanigerum. Next base: position 14,418 of record JAAAKG020217095.1, read on the forward strand.
GTACAGCTTACATAGTTGCAAATGACGAAGATCCTCTCCTAAAAATGGTCAGGACATTTTGGATGTGCAGAAGTACCTTCAGTCTGATATTGGGTCTTAGGCCTAAAACTCTTGCATGGTTCTACTACACTGTCCTTGAACCAAGACTCTCATACGCGGCGATGATCTGATGAACACTGCGAAAAACTCAAAACAATTCATAATAGACTGCGATGATTACAGATGCTAGCGTCTAGGAGCGATAGGTTACACGGTCTCTGAAGGGACCTTACACGTTAAGATAACCGCCGGGGCGAATCGCGGGAAGGTACGCGCAGTTTTTGTTTTATTCGAGAAAAATTAAATAAAAAGTAAAGTTAAATTAAATTTGTGGAAAAAGGGTAAAAGGAACGAAAAAAATGATAGACAAAAAACGCAAAACACGAAAACAAGTCTTCAGAGCAGTTACAGCTTTTAAATATTCGTATAAAATTTCTTCTAACCTTTTTTGATAGAAAATGTTATTTTGGTTTTATCCAAAGTACTATGCAGAAAATTAAAAATCCAAGTTTCGAACCGCATGGAGTGAGATAAGGAAAAAAATGTTAACAAGGAGTTGCAGCTTTCAAAATAGGGTATAATCTATAGAGTTACTGGTAGAACTTATTATAAACTGGTCTACATTATAACATTCTCTTCAGAACAAGTATTAGATTGGTGTAAAATTTTACTTCCTCCGCTTTTTTGTGAATTGTCTACGTTTTGTGAAACCCGGAATCAGAAAAACAGGTTTTTACGAATGTTTGTGTGTATGACTGTAGATTTTTAGTCTGATAGCATGATAACTTTCGAAAGAATTGACAGATTGGATTGGCCTTTGATATACTCTTCCAGTGTCTTCAATTGAAGGTCAAGTTCAAAGCCAGCAATTTTGGATAAAAATGTAAAAAGTTGGAGGACTTAAAAAATGTTAGAGACCACTTTTTCTGACTTACAGATACTACGTATGTACACATATTAGTATTACTCCAAACAAAGGACAATTTATCCTAATGACTTTTTTTGATTAAAACAAAAATTACCGGAGTTATAACATTTAAAAAATTCCAAAAAACAAAAAAACAAAAAATTTCTAGCCAAAAAACGCACGATATGAAAAGAACTCAAAGGAAGAAAAATATGGGACTTTAAACACCCTACAAGATTATAATAACAACTTTTTGAATTGTTCTGGAGAGTTGAAAATTAAAATTTTGATTGCACAAAAAATAATCAAAAATAAAAATTCTATTTTTCGGGCAACTACGCAAGATACGACAAAATATGAATTTAAAAAAATTGTGCATCCAAAAACATTAAAAATTTTTTTATTATTCACTTTTTGATAGGACGTGTAGTTTTTGTTTTATTCATAAAACAAGGATAAAAACAGAAACATTACATTTTCAAACGAAAGACGCAATCTGCGAAGAAAACAAATCAACAACATGTGCTGACTCAAAAAAGAGCTAAAAATCTGATTTTAATCATTTTTTGATAGGATCTGTAGTTTTTGTTTTATACGTAAAAAATAGAATGAAAAATAAAAATAAAAAATTATTTTTAAAGAACCTCACAAGAGACTAAGAAACTTCAGTTTTCGAACCAAAAAAGATCTACAAATTTGTTTTAAGCTCTTGTTATCAAAAGATATTAAAAATTAAAAAAATTATTTTTTGGAAAAAGGACAAAAGCTTCAGTAACATTTTATGTAACATTATTATTCGCCTAAATTATGTCTAAAACTTTTCACAGAAGTACTTTTCGCTAGGATTCGTATTGTTAGTTTAAATCGTCAAACATAACATTAAAAACAAATTAAATTTATGGAAAAACGTAACAAGTTGCAATAAAATGTTTATTAACGATTTTTTCTGCATAGAATGCACAGTTTCTTTTAACGATAAAAACAAGACAAGTAAATTACGTATGTTTCAATACCAATGCAATGTAATTTGTGCTTTGTTTTGCAACATCTACATAAGTAATCACAGACTAAGATAAAATAAAGTGCGAAGCACGAGACACGTGATCAGAATGTGTTCGTTAAAGCCGAAGAAGCTTTAAGAAAAGAGAATTCACAGTCACTAAAATACAGTTGTCAATGCTTTGATCTTTAATTAACAAAAGTCTGCAAAAACGTGCTCAAACTGTGGAGCGTAGTGTGCGTTAAGAATGTATCCGCGCAGCGGAAAGATTTTCTTAATTGTACTATTCTGATAGATTCTAAGAATATAACAATAAAGATGATTTTCTGTATCTTTTCTATATTTGAGTTCGTCCGAAGCAAGCGCTTGTTATTTCGGCGTTCGATTTATTGTATTTAATTGTGTCCAAGTGGACACGTGTTCGTTTGAATTTGCAAAAAATATACTAAAACTAGTCGAGGTATAAATAATATTTTTACGTCTTTTTGTTTAGACTTTCTACCTTATATCCTTAAGCATATGTTTCTAAGAAACATTGAATTTTCAGCTAATTTTTCACACATTTTAGCTTTCTTGTTTTTGAATAACCAGAATATTAAATGTTTTTATCAAATTTGAAAAAGTCCTCGTAGAAAGAGTAGATAGGGGGGAGGGGATAAAAAAATGATAAAAAATGTCAACGTTGTATTTAGACAGCCCGGTAGTGTAGATATTATTATAAAGTCACTCAAAACAATTTTTTATGTAAAAACAGTTATTTGAATTATTTATTTATTTCTCTCAAGAAAAGTAAGAATACAGCCTAGAGGGTTTAGAGGACTTAGAGGCCATAAATACTAAATATTAGTTTCGTTTATTTCAAAAATTCACTTACCCTCATTCTTTTCAGATGAAGTCGCATAGAAGACAGACAAATGGATGTTTCTCCATTTTGTTTATAGTATAAATTTATAAAAAAACGACATTAAGTGATCATGTAGAGACTAAAAAATTGGCTTTTATAGGGAGAATTCGTTCACTCTACTCCAAATTCAAGGACTCTCGAACATATTGCCAAAAGTATGCTTTATCTGAAGCACTTGTTTAACGAGTTAAACTAACAACACCTATATATTGCCATTTAGAACGCTATATACACACGTATTCTTAATCTTCAGGTTATATAATCATAATGTAAATGTTTAAATAAGTACGGCTTCGAATCTTTGTTGGATTTTAGGGGAGGGGGGTCAAGGAGGGGAGATGTACCGCGAGTACCCCCCTCCTTAAATGATCCGATTCTAATGATGATTTTCAGTTTCTGAAGTAGAGTGGGAAGTATGACCTTAGGTGCCTTGCCCTACCCCCTCAAAACAAATGTTTCATCTGGATCCGCTTATCTGATTTCATTTGAAGGATCGACGATTTTAGCTGTTTTCTAACATTTTAAAATTGGGCATTTGTAGAATTGAGTAATTTTCTATAAATAATATATTAAAAATTATAAGCAATTAAACTTTTACAAGTTTTTTTTGCATTGTAGATCTTCCTATTTTTTAAGGAAAATTCTATAAAGTAAATAATGTAAACATTACAACTTTTTGTAAAAATATATTTTACTCTGTAGAATTTTGTATGCTAAAATATAAAAGATATTGGTTAAAAAATAAAAAATGTACAATTTTTTACAATCTCGTATATAAATATCTCCTAGATATACGTAAATTTTGCATTAGTAAATTATATAATATATAATCGTATAAAATATATTTTATTTGAAGAATAACAAATCCTACCAAAAATTTTACATATTTGCTATAAATTTCAGTTTTCTGTTTGAAAAATGTTATTCTTAACATATCAAATATAAGCTAATTATCAAATTAAAATATAAGTTTAAATTGAAAGTACAATAAAATATATTTTAAACTGATAAGGAAAAATAAATATTTAAATAATAAAATTGGCTACCATAGAATTTCAATTTTCATTCACCTTTAGTAATTTTTTACTTTTATTTATAAACATAAAATTGTACTCCTGCAGGAGTTAGGAGCAAAGATGAAAATTAACAAGCTAATTTGTGATGCTGATTCATTTGGAAGATGTTAACAATTTAAAATTCGATAAGTTATTTAATTTTAAATGTTTACACTTCAATCATAAAATGTTGCACATTATTTTTAGCATTTTATATTATTATTATTATTATTATTATTATTATTATTAAAACGAATTACAGTTAAAGTTTTCTCAATTTTTAATTTGTATAATTTTTAAATGACAGAATTGCTAATGCCTTTAAAAATAGTTTGATTGTAAAGACTTACTATTCAAAATTTCGTCATATTTAAGCTTTATAATAAAAAATGCTTAAACTTCTGTGATTTTGATTTTAATTTTCCAGATTTAATAATTCTCCAGTCTAAAGCTTTAAGATTACAAAATGTTCGATTGTAAACGTTAAAACTTGCATATTTCAATATTTTTTAATTTTTAGAAAAAAAACTCTTTAATTTAAAATATGTTTAAAGAAAAATGATTAAATTTGGATGATTTTAAAGATTTTAAAGATATATCAATACAATTTTTTTAACTTCATTGATTTTGAAGATCAAAAGTCAAGCTTTAAATTCTAGATCTTTAATTAAAAATTCTTCAATTTTGAAAATGTTGAATTGTAAATTTTGAAATTTTTAAAATATAAAACTCTAATACTTTAATTTTGAAGATTTAGATGTCAAATTATGCATCTTGGAAGATTTTTGTTTACTAGATTAATTTAAAAAACGACAAGTGAAATATATTTGATTAAAACGATTCCTAATTTAAAATTCATAAGTTTTCAAGATTTAGAATTGGAGACTCTGCAACTTCAATGATGATGTATAAATAAACTTAATAAAATTTTCAAACACGTTTTTGGTGGTAAATTAAAAAATTAAAAAAATTAAAATTAAATTAAAATTAATTATTAAATTAAAAAATTAAAATTTTTTAATTCTTAAGATTTATATTTTAAATTATATCATTTGGAAGTATTTTTCGGTTCAAGTTTGAAGATTTACAAATGTAAATTCTTTAATTTGAGCATTTGAAAGCATTTGCAGACTATTTAATATTTGATTTTTATATAATTAAAAATAATGAAATTTTGAACGTTTTTTAAAAATATATACATGAGGGTGTTTCGTATTTATACATGGTGGATTTTTTTAAAATTTTTCTGCTCTCACCCTTCAGTTTTGTTCAAATGCCCAAAGAAAAAATGTCTCCAAATTTAAGGGAAATCGTTTAATATTTAGGAGTCGTGCAAAGACCATGAAGGTTCCTATTGATTAACATCGGCAAAAGATTTATTAACGCTTTTTGAATTTTTTACAAATAAATATTAATTGGTAACAGAATATTACTCAGTCATTTTATAACTAATTGTAAATTGTTTAAATATGTTAGATTTATATAAACATTTATTTTTTTAAGTATCTCGCGAACTGAACGTATTTTCTAGACTAGATTTTAAGTTATTTCAAGGAATTTCACAAGCTTCCAAGAATTTAATAAAATATCCAATGATTTTAAAAGGACATAAAGATTTTTATGGCTTCTAAATTTTTTCAAGATAATTTTAATGAAAAACGATTTCAAGGAATCTTGTAGAATGCCCAATGATTCCAAAGGAATTATACAAAACTTTGGAAAATAAATTAAATTTCATTGAATTTCGAAGGATGCAGAGCAGCTCCATAGTTTTAAAGGGATTTTAAATTGCTTCAAGGAATTTCACAATATTTAAAGGACTTTATTAAATCTCAAAATATTTTAAATTTCTAGGGATTTTATCGTTTTTACTAAAGAACCTTAAAAACTTTCATATTTATTTTCAAGGTATTTAAAGAAATTCTTAAGGATTATAAGATATTCACAAAATTCTAAGGTATTTCAAGGAATTCTATAAAATATTTAAAAATTCCAAAGGATTTCTAGAAAGGATTTATTAGATTTTGAGGGATTTTGACGTGTTTATTATTGAGAAACCTAATGAATAAGTTTCATTTGAATTATATTCAAGGCAGTGAAATCTGAGTGGTGTTTTCGATATATTTTGGTCCCAGGAACAGTGAATGGTTTGTTTTTCTGCAAAGTGGAAACTAAAAATAGCAATAAACCAAGTGAAAAGTTTGTCAACAGCATCAGCAATTCAGGAATCAAAGTAAAGGAAAAATGGGGGATAGCATAAATAAAAATACAAAAATAAACAAAAATGTCAATTTCACAAATCGAAGGAATTCTAGATTCCTGTAAAAATTCAATTCTACAATGCATTGAGGATAACGTTCAAGAAATTGTACAACAGGAAGTAAAACCAATAAAAGATGAACTGGAGAAATATACGGGGGAGATTGAAGAACTTAAACAAGAAAATAAAATGTTAAAAAATCAACTCCAGAAGATCCAGGATGTAAGGATTAAGAACGAGGACATAGCTAGAAGTTACAACATGATTTTCTTCGGATTGGATGCTACTGCTCATCCACGCATGTTAATCAATAACATGATCACATTCATCAAAGAAGCTCTCGAAGCTAACATCACCATCGGTGATATAAAATACGCCAAATTCTTAAAGGGAAAGTCAACAAACCCAAAACCATTTATTCCTCTTTTGTTCACTTCACTTATCAAAAAACAAGAAATTATGGGGGAAAAGCACAAATTGAAAGAGAACAAGATTTTCACCTTAAATGATTATGGCCAGAACACACAGAAAAAAGGAAACATCTGGTACCATTCTTCAGGGAAATGAGAAAACTGGATATAGAGTCCCAGCTCAGAGATGACTTCCTACTAATAGAAGGAAAACCTTGCGACGTTGATTAGGTTATTAATTTTCTACAGACAGCAAAGGCTTTAAAGAAGCGCCATGGAAGAAACGATGATATTGAGGAGATTTTAGGGGAAGATGCTGTTGAAAGACAAGAGATACAAAATGGAAATACTATAAAGACAAAAAGGAAGTACTATAAGAGAAAAGGCGACAACATGAGAAACGGTATGGTCCAATGTATCTTTTAAAAACTGGGAGGAGATAAGGAAGGGCTTGATATGTTTCAAAGCAAAACCAAAAACATTTCGAAAACGTCACCTTCTAAGCACAAAAAGACAACCACTTAAACTTGTCTTCTACAATACAACTGGTCTCAAAAACGTATACGACCTGGACAAAATTCAACAAAAACTTATATTAACTTATGATATAATCGGAGTCACAGAAACATGGCTATTATCAATATTGTAAGTGAATCCAGCATTCCTCAAGAACTATAAAACACTTCAGAGCTTAGCAGCGAAAGATTACAGTGCCGAAGGAGCGAGTGGAGGTATAATTGTTTTTATTAGAAAGGTAATGAAGATTTTAAATGTTATAGAAATTACTAATATGTGGATTATTCAGGGGCGCCAACCCCGGGGGGCAGGTCGGGCGGCCGCCTGCACTGTTGTAAGGGGGGGGGGGGGGGGAATGGCGATTAAGTATTAGTTATAAATAATAACAAATAATGGGGAAAAAAGTAAATAAAAATGGGAAAAGTATGTTAGGAAAGAAAGTAAAATAAAGCAGAACGTTCGTAAATCCAAATTACGTACAAAT
>JAAAKG020217106.1:0-21990 GCA_010014905.2 Druon quercuslanigerum
ATACAACCAAAAACAGTTGGATTTTCAATAAAATAGTTTAATTTTCAACGAAATATGTGAATTTTCAACTAAAATTATGAAACTGCAAGAAAATGAATAATTAACAAAGTAGTTTAACTTTTAAACATAAGAGAGGCCACGTCGAATTTACAAAAAAAAAAAAATCGCTGAGTCGAGTCGTATGACGCACTCGAGTTAATGTATGCGCTACGTACGTTGCTGCATACGAAAATACTAATGAATAATAGATTCTTCGTATCCGCCTCGAAGTAACGAATCCGCCATATTGGTCTCCCTCTGCAGTTTTCACCGCATTGCGGGAAAAAAGCTACAATTAAAAGGGACCTGGGTACTCCTGGTCAAAAGTTCTCACAAAAAAAGAAAAACGAAAATAGAGTTTTCCTTATGAATGAACTCCCTATCTCCTCCTCATCCTCCCCCTCCACATTCTCCTCCTCAGCCTCTTCTCCTCCTTACCTCCTAGTCAGCCAGAAAAGGGGAATTTTCTTTAAAACAATGGAATTTCTAACCGGACAATATGAATTTTCAACAGAAAAGTTCATTTTTAAGCAAATAGTTGAAGTTTCCAAAAGGGAGAAATAATTTTCCTGTTAAATTTTCAAGCCGGAACAGACGATTTTTCTACAAAACAGTGGAGGGTCATTTCCAAAGTCATTTTTTACGTAGAATCCGAATCCGGGGTTAGAATTGGCCAATCACGTTAGGATTTTAAGATATTTGAGGTTATGTACCCAAAAACTGACGTTTTTGGCTACTTTTGAGGTTATGTATAGAGGACACAAAATTTTTTAAGATTTTTTATTTAGTTGTATCATATAGTACTGCTCTCTCTTTTTAATTTGAGGGCCGCAGAGTTTATTTATCATTTTTCTTTACCAAGTTAAGCCAATTTAAAATTACGAGATATGTCCCATTATGTCTTCTGCATTTGCTTTAAATACTTTGAGGTAGACAATTGGCGTAACTTGGTAAAGAAAAATGGTAATTAAACTCTGCGACTCAATTTGGTGCCTTCTGTACATAACCTCAAAAGTAGCCAGAAACGCCATTTTGGGGTACATAACCTCAAATATCTTAAAATTCTTACGTAAAGGGCCAATTCTGATCCCGGATTCGGATTCTACGTAAAAAATGACTTGTGAAATGACCCCCCACGTTCCAACAACTGACATGACCCCATTATTTGCAGGCCTGTGTTTTCAACGGAAAAGTTAATTTTTAATCAAACAGTTGAATTTTTCAGTCAACAAAAAAAATGCCACCAACAAGAGAGAACAAAAATGCAACAAACTTTTGAATTTTCAATCTAGAAAAAACGAATCTTTTACGAAACAGTTGAATCTTAAACAAAAAAGTTCATTTTCAACCATGGAATTAAATTTTCAAGCCAAAATGACGAATTTTCTAAACAAAAGTTGAATTGTCAACCAAAAAAGATTTTTCAGATACAAAAAGAAAAAATTTCAACTACAAGACTGAGTTTTCAAACAAGAAATATTTTTCAGTCAAGAAGGAAAAGTATTCAATCAAAATGATGAATTTTGGAACTAAAAAGACGATTTTTCTACAAAGCAGTAGAATTTTCAACCCAAAAATTTGTGTGCCGTCGTACCGAAACATCTGCCCAGATTTCGAATTTAATTCTCTTAATTGAATCCGAGCACGCAATGGGTGCAATTAAATTTCACTAATCAAAATCCGATAACGGCTTTGATCATTTCAATTTTTATTTGGTAACATTTCCCGTCAAAATCGATCATAACAACCTCTGTAATTAATACAATTTTTTTTTAAATTTCAATACTTCAATATCCTACAAAATTTTGATTAAGCAATTGAAAAAAAATCCAATTAAATCGAGAAATCAATTATTGGTTAGATTGGGAGTTTTGTCTGTTAGTTTCCTTGTTCAATTTGAAAAAAATAGTCATGCGTGATTCGGGTAATGATGATGATAGGTTGAGTCTTGAATTCTGATAAAAATTACGATGTGCGGACGACCGGAATTGAATGTAACCTACAATTCAGAAAATTATTAGGTTTTCGCGACATGCCATAGAGAACGAAAGTCATATATGCAATTTAAATTTGCATGAGGATGATACGACATTCACTATTTTCAAAATATTTCTTTAACAACGAAGTATATTTAATATTTCTTCAATATTTTAAAGATTTGTTGCACTGATTTCGTAGTCAGAAATTACAATAAATAATACAAAATTTTAAATTGACAAAATATTAAACAATAGAAATTTAATAAAATATTTTCAAAGGGTGTAGTTGATGAAATATTCATGAAATAATCATCTGAGCATTGTCTCTGAAGAAGATTCATGTACGTAATTCTGATGCAATTATATGCATATATAGTAAACTTTTTTTGCATAATCGAAACAAGATACTAAATCTTACGCGCACGAGCCTTCATGCCAATTAGTAAAGAAACACGATTTAAGTGCCATGAGCGAGCCTCTCCCAGTGAAAAATGCTAATTTTCATTAGCAAATATCAAAAATATTAAAAACAAATAATTTACAACAGTCTTTACCCTCGAGGCCGACAGTCAAATATTGACTAACTTTTTAGTATGTTGCATGCTATTACAAAAAAACAAGATGGAATTTTAGATTTTTTTAAAAACGCGACCTTTTCACTCTCAATGAGCACTTTCTGCCCTTTCGAGAATTTTCTTCATTATCAAGAATTTTAGGCAAAAAAAGGAATTTTTTTTAGGGACCAGTTTCCCTCTTATTGAACACCATCCGCCCTTTCAGTTTCGGCACACTAGAAATCTGCCTTTCGATAATTTTCATCAAAGCCACGCATTTTCTCTAATTTCTCGAAAATACAAACCAGAAACATATGAAGAAGATTTGTTTAGACTTCAGGACCTTTTCCCTCGTCAAAAGAACCCGCCTATCTTAAATTTACGAGTATCTAGAAAACTACTAAGTAAAAAATTGTTAGTGTAAACACTAAAAATCGATGTTGTCCTACCTAATAATAAGACACAGGCCTTAAAGGGTTCAATTTAATTTTTTCGAATCCGGGACCATTTTCCTCTGAAAGAGAACTCCCTTTCCTTCAATTTTTATCACACTCGAAGCCTCTATTTCGATAACTTTCTTTAAATTATGTAAAAAGACGTTTTTCTTGATTTCGGAACACCTTCCCCTGTTAATTCCTAAACGCTTCCTTAGAAGAAAAAATAGTAGTCGGCAGTTAAAAACCGAATAAATCTCTCTGGTCTGATGCGAAATCTTTGCTATTGGAAATGTACAGAGAGGAACGGTTCCTGCAATAAATCAATCAATCTAGATCGGTATAATTCTTACTAAATGGTAGCTCAAATATTGAGCAGCAGGGCTGTCGGATGCTTGGAGATGCCTTTATTTTATTAATAGAGATGGCTCAGTCGGCACGTAATGCGCATGTATATTTATGTCAGTACCTACGTACTTATTCATTCTCTTCGACGGCTTGCGATCCGTTCTGACTATTCATATAGCCTCAGGATCGATGCAGTGTCACCTTGTGGGTCTGATCAATCGATTCGCATTCCGCAACCCATCTTAATTACAATATTTAATTTTGAGTTACAGCCCCTTCTATATAGAAAAATAAACAATGAGAAAACTCATTCGAAATCTTCATTGTCTAATATTCAATATTTGACAGATCATCATTATATTATTATAGAATTTATTCTACAAAATATTTTGTGTCAACTGCCGAACATTCCAATTATTTAAAGTTCAGAATATCCTCACTTGATCGATTGATTTTATCGAGAGTTTCAAAACACCGAATTTAAATGAACAAACCAAAGGTGACACACATCGAGACGAAAAACTGAGTTCCTAAAAAGCTTCGGCTCTTCCAGACAAATTTAATTTTTTTACAAACAATAAATTTTAGTTAACTAATTTTTAAAATAAGTACCTGGAACAGAATAAGGTACAGTTTGTGGTTGAGGCGCCCAATAAGCTTGGCTGATTGCTGGATAGTGGTTCGTAGACCCCCCAAGATAATGTCTTCTGCTCTTCATTGCCATTCTACCTCCTGTAATCCACTCAACAAAATCCAATCAAAATTGATTTAATCGAAACACAACACTACACTTCTTATTATCCCGTCTTTTGCACAAAACATGGATTTCCATCAACTGCACTGTTTAAACTAAACCAACTGTAGATCCAAAAAGATCACAATTGCAATAATCAAAACCGGAAGCTTTAGAGACCGGATGATCTTGGACGGAGAATGTCACCGTTCGACGACGATATGTTTACGTAATGCGCCTTATGCAATCGACTCGCGTTAATGAAGACTATGATAATAATGACAATAGGTACAATAAATCCTCGTGGAGGCTATAATCCGGCAAATTGAAGGTCATTCCTCAAACTATGGTCAAAATTAGCACTTTTCCACCTTCGACTTTTAGGTAACAAACCGGAAACATATAAAGATAATTTTTTTAAACTTTTAGACCTTTTCCCTCTTAAAAAAGAACTTCTCCTCTTCAATTTGCAGAAGTCTAGAAAACTCCCAACCGAAAATTGTTCATATAATCACTCAAAATCAATGAAAATCCGAATTTCGGATTGACAGTCCAAAAAGGGTTCAATTCGATTTTTTTTTAAACGAAACCTTTTCTGGCTTAAAGTACACTTCACGCCTCTTCAGTTTTGGCTCAGTAGAAGTTTTCTTTTAAAGATTTATTCAGACAATCTGCAATTTTCCTCAATGTGGATCAAATACCAACTTCTAGAAACGCTCATCTATCCTAGATGCAGTTGCAACAAGTGGAGTCACTTTCTCTATAGTTTACCCGTAATAGACTCGTGGAATTCGAGGTATTTGTACGACCTTCTCGAACCTCCGGTTCTCCAAGGTGTTCTCCAACCCTCCTGTGAGGGATCATCAGCAGAAAATTAGTACCATCGCCGCACTAGTCGTGGCGACATTGGGACAAGGGATTTTAAAATTGGCGGACAACATTTGAAATCACAAAAGAATATTCACAATAGAAGCACTTGGACTTGGTCTTTGCGGTGGAAGAACTAAGCGGAAGAAACGCGACCGAGAGTCGATAGGAGGACGTTCGTCGCTCGACACTCAACAAGTGAGCACCAGCACTCGGCCGCTCGATTCTTCCTCCCCCCCTTTCCCCACCCCAAAGGGGAGTTTTCTAACTCTGTTTCTCGAGCTTTCTTTCTCTCTTAGACTCTCTCTCTTTCTTTCTTCAGTTTCCCTCTCTCTGTCCCACCTACAACCAAGGGAATACAATATGTGCACTGTGCAGCGTATGAAGAACAGCTGATTCAAGAAATTGGTGGGGAGGAGGTGCTTCTCGCGCACGTGACACCCAAGATGTTTTTACTATGCAGTAGTAATTTCCTACGTTCAACGGAGGTCGATTCGCATGATTCGGAGGACCGTCGATTAATCGAAGCGACGAACATTTGTTCTGAGAATCGGCCATTTGCCAAAACGACTTGGGACCATTCATTATTCTTACTGGGCGCGTGCTATTTGGATGAAAGGATTTAATTTATTGAATTGAGGAATGGGTGAACGATTCTCAGCTGAGGGTGGCGATCTTTCAATTAGCAGATTCTACAGCCCAAAACGCTCTAAAAAAGAAAGAGTAAATAGGGTGGGTTTTCAACGACAATAGGGGAATAAATTCTTTCATATAAAATTATTGTAAAGGTGTCATATTTATTTTTAAAAAATCATTTTCGGCTAACCAGTTGCAGTTATAATCAAGCAGCAAAATTTTAAACAAGACACGATTTTTTTAAATAGTTGAATTTTCAAACACAAATATTAAAAGTAAAGTAAAAACTGTTTCTTTTTCAAGCAAGTAGTTCAATCTTTAAGCCCAAAAGATAAATTTTTTAGATGAAAGTTAAATTTACAACTAAGAACTTTTCTACCAAAAAAAGTATTTTAAACTTGAAAGAACGAGTTTTCTATTTCAAAAGACGAATTTTCAAGATAACAGCTGAATTTTCAACAAAATGGTCCAATTTTAAAACAAAAAAATTTAGCTTTGCAAAAAAACAAACGCATTTCAACCGAATAGTTAAATTTTACATAAAAAAGGAATACTCAAAAAGTCAGTTTAATATTCGACTAAAAAAAGAAATAAACTTTAAACAAATAGTGTAATTTTCAAACAACATATACGTGTTTTTAACTAAGTACTTGACTTTTAAACTAAAAAATGTATGTTTTGAACCAAATAGTCGATTTTTAAAATAAAAAAGATAAATTTTTCAACTAAAAAAAAAGAATTTTTTTCAACAAAATAGTTCAATTGCCCACAAAAAATGAAATTTCAACAGAAGAAGATAAATTTAAAACGAAAACTGTAATGTTTTTTATTTCAACCAATAAAGATTTTAATTTCAGGTAAACAAAAGTTGGAACCAACGAATAAAGATTTTTCAATAAAAAGAGAAAAAAAATGTCAGATAAATTGTTGAATTTTCCAGCCAAAAAAGGCGAACTTTCTACAAATAGTTAAATTTTCAATAAAATAGTGGATTTTGAACCAAACAGTTAAAGTTTTAACTAAAAGCGATTAGTTGCTTACCAAAAATGAAATAGTTAAATTTTAGTTAAAAAAAAAAAATCGACGGAAAAACGAATTGTTAAAGGAATAGTTACTTTTTTATACAAACAGATCGATCTTCAACTAAAAAAATGGTTTTTTTTAACCAAATAGTTCAACTTTTAATAAAGTAGTTTAATATTCAACCAAAAAAATTGATTTCATACAAACAATACGAATTTTCAAAAAAATAAACGAATTTTCAAAAAAATAAACGAATTTTCAACTAAAAGCGGTAAATTTACAGAAAAAAATGTAATAGGTAATATATCAACAAAAAAAGATTTGAATTTTAAGCCAAAAATAGTTCAATTTAATAAAAAAAAAGGAATTTTTAAAAAGACATTTGAATCCACGAATGATAAATATACAACTAAAAACTATCAAGTTTCAGGTAAAAATGGAGTTGCTAAATTTTCATTAAAAAAAAGAAATAATTATTAATAAAAAAAGGAATTTTTAACAAAATAGTTCAATCTTCAACCAGTAAAAAAGACTATAATTTTGAATAAAATAGTTGAAATTTTAATAAAATAATTGAATTTATAACAAAATAGTAGGATTTTCGCCAAAAAAGAGATGCACCCCGACCGATAAATATAATAGTAGACTTTTCAAATTAAAAAAAGCGATATTTTAACCAGAAACAGTCAAATTTTCTTATTGGTTTTCTTTTTGTATGGATTTGAGTCCTGAATATTACGAATTTTCTCCAATTTTTGGAAAAAACAAAAAGTAAACATATGAAGGAAATTTTTTAAAATTACGGGACAGTGGAATATTGTGAGTATAATTACAAAAAATTAATGTTCTACGGAAGTTTAGTCAATGACAGACTTAAAAGTGTTGAATTAAATTTTTATAAATTTGGAATGTTTTTTCCATTAAGAAATTTCAGAACACAAAAGAATAATATTTAGCATCTATTAAATCATTTTCATTTGAATACTTTTAAATTTTATAGTAGTTTATAATCTTGAGCTTCTAACTTGGTATTGCATATTTTAGAAAAATGTCGAATTGCGGTTTCGATTTAACGAGATTTCAAAGAAGACTCTTATTCAAATTTTCGCAAAACACAAACCAGAAGTATATTAAGAAGATTTTTTAAAACTGCGGGACCTTTTGTCTCTTTAAAATAATCTTTTTCTCTTCAATTTATGGTTAACTAAAAAACTTTAGGTCAAAAATTGTTAGTGTAATGACAAAAAATCGATTTTTTTTACGGA
This sequence comes from Druon quercuslanigerum, assembly GCA_010014905.2. Lineage (NCBI taxonomy): Eukaryota > Metazoa > Arthropoda > Insecta > Hymenoptera > Cynipidae > Druon > Druon quercuslanigerum. The sequence goes on from JAAAKG020217106.1 coordinate 7,879, forward strand.
ATTTAGCAATTGTGACAGGCCTAAAAGGGTCGAATTTGATTTATTTAATGCATGAACAAAATAATATTTTAAAGTTAAAACATAAATAAAAATGGAAGGCACTGTTCTAATAAATGCCTCCATTAAATAATCTTCATTCGAATTCTTCAAAATTTTTCCATTCACTCACATTTTACAGTAGTCTGTTTTACAGTAGTCTATTTGTATAGTTGAGGGAAACGTCGAATTTCGATAGTGGATATCCAGATTTGCAGATTATTGGTTTCGATTCAACGAGATTTCAATTCAGACTCCCCGAGACTTTACGCAATCGATTATCTGGAGCAGATTCGTATCGTATGCCAAAGGCTGTTTGCAATCTCACAAAAACAACGTTACAGGAGTTACATTCATTTACTAGAAAGATGGATCCGAAAAACATCAATAAATTTTTGTTAAATTCTTTAATTAGAAGATGAAACGGTTCGTTTATCTTTCAGCGCCTCACAAGACGGTTAAATTTATAACAGAGGTGTTAGGCGCCCCAACAATGCCACACATTCCAATTAAATTAAAATATATATTCAGATAGTTTACTTAAAACACAACTAAATTTAATGTAATTTAAATTAAACAACATTTTTAGATTTAAAAAGTAGGTTTGATTTAAAGTCAAATGGGTTCCCTGAGAGACCACCGGTCAAAATTGGGAGGTCAGGAGGTCAACGGTGCCACCGACGTTCCATGGTTATTTGCAGGCAGTCGATGAAAACGATGCATTATTTATAGGCGTCCATTCCAACCACTCTGGTAAACATTATCGTTATCACGAGCCTCCAGGGATTGATTACGGTCTTTTGTTTTAAAATTCGACTTGGCCTCGCCAAAATAAAGATTTATTAGGTACCAATTGAGTTTTCCACGGCAGTTTATCAACAAAAGATAATGTGGTGTATAATCTGGGTTCAGGGATTCTAAAAGTCTGTAAAAATTTACAAGAATATATGAAAGTACCGTTCAGTACCGCAAAAAGTCATAAAGCACCTAAAAGTTCTTTGATGTATTGTACAGTACATTAAAGTACACCAAAGTACTACAAAGTTCTACATTGATTCATTAAGTATCCAAAAGCACTATATATTACCTATACTATTAGAAAGTACCTAAAAATACTCTACAGTAGTACAAAGTAACATAAAGTACTTTAAAGTACAATAAAGTGCATTGAAGTTAACTGAGTTACCTTTGTGTATCATAACGAACCATGTAGTAGTCTGCAGTGTCGTGCAACACTAGAAAGGGCCATAGAGTACCTCTTAAAAGTACTTTAGAGAACTACAAAGAAATTTACTGCAAGTTCTATAAAATACTTAAAGTACTAGAAAGCACTTTAACAAGGAATTTGCCTAGAAGTGTTAAAAATGCTACAAAGGACTTAACAGACTACAAAGTACTTAAGATGCTACTTTTACTTTACGGCACTGTTATTTACTTTAGGTACTACAAAGTACTGTATGCACCACACAATACTTTTAGCTATCACCGAGTACTTTAGATACTGCGAGGTAATTCAGCTGCTATAAGAACTACATTGAGTACTTTAAAGTAATTTCGTTGTAATACTAATGATTTTAAGTAATACAATACTTTATAAGTACAAGTATTACAGATAGATCTTATAGTACTGCACATTCTTTTACAATACATTGAATTACGAAGAAGTACCATAAATACCTTATAAAGTACATTGTGGTACTTTGAAGTACCTGCTAGTACTATCAAGTACACTGTGGCATTATATAGTACTTCTTGATCATACAAAGTACACTTCCTTACTACAAAATACCTTCTTCCACATGCTATACTCTACACAAGTAATTTTCAATAAAATTCCTAAAATTTTGCATCAAATTCCGAGTACAAGATCCGAAATGCAGTTGACTTTACAGCTTCATATGTTACAAGTGCGGTCTTACTAGAAATAGAACAAAACTAGAATGGCACTTTGAGGGGGATTCGCAATTCGCAGTCAAAACTGATCCGTGTCCCCGATTCTTCTGCTAAGAATAGAGAATGGAAAACAACGTCGGGCACAAAGTCGAGGCGTTTCCGCGAGTCTTCCCATAGTTATGTGGAACATTTTGGAATTCGTTGTTGTGCGACGCGGCTACCAGTTGCTGCAGCGTTTGCTTAAAGTCCGATTAACTGTCAGATGAAACGAGCAGCCCCTGCGGTCGTTAGGATCTTAATGAGACTCGCTTTTTCTATTTTACTTGGCTGCACCCAGGAGTCACAAATCTTTCCAAACCACGAATTTAATAAACATTCTCAAAATAAATATTCTATTTTCAGTAGACACTGCCGGCATTAGAAACTATCATTTATCAATACTCATCTATCTCATAAAAGTTATCATCAATGTATTAAGCATTTTCAATTAAATGTGTTTCAATTTAAACTTTTTTTTAACATGAAAAGGGTGAATTATGCCTTGACAATAGAAATAGAAACGGAAAATCCTTTACGAAATTGTTGAGAAATCAATAGTTTCTCTTGTATGGTGATTTTAATCAAGGATGTCGAACGGCCGTTCGCGAGGGGTGGGGATGTCGCTAGGTCTCACGAGCATGACGATCCCTGAGGGTCGCGCGAATGGGAAACCTGTTATTGAACCATCTTTAAAGCTCTATAAAAGTGAAACTATTCATTATAGAAAATTCTCGCTCAGGACTTTTCCACTCAGTTTTTAACTACGAATATAATTTATGTCTCGAAATCTTCAATTATGACAATCTAAATCGCCGAAAAACGTTCTGATTGTCACTGGTTCATTTTGCATTGTTTAGGAGGGCGTCAAACCGTAGCTGCAACGTCCGCATGGACCTTAAATCAACGCTTTCAGTTCCTAGACGCAGTAGTATAAATATTTGGCAAGACTCCAACCATCTATCCTTCCATTTTATTTGCAAAGTCCGTCAGTACATCTGCTGCTCTTGTAGCTACTCGCATGTTACGACGGATACGAAACGACTGCTTCATTTACCTCGACTTGCTTTTTGGTTAATTTTATTATTTGTTGGTCGAGATTAGTGTACAATTACAGAAATAAGACTCGGCTTTCAAAAATAAAGCAGGGTTTATGGCAGTGGTTGTTACAATCTTAGGAACGTATTTTAGAATTTGAGAATGGTAGATTGAAGAATAAATTGTTTTAAATAAAATTTTCTTATCGTGGAACAAATCCGGGAATTTCAGATGAAATTTTTCAAAGACTACCGAATTTCTCGCACGTACAAATCCGCTAGTTCGGAAATAGGGATGGGAGGGGGGGGGAGGGGTGTCGACAAACGAAATACGAGATTTTCTGTAGCCATTCAAAGAGTATTCTATCAGGTATTCCTAGTCAGCACGGGTTTTTCTCGACTGGATGATTTTCCTGACTTATTTCAGGTCGATTGATCAGAAATAGGACTCGGTCGATCGACTCTTCGTGCCGTTTTACCCGCTAACATAGAGTGAGCCTCAGAAAGGAATCTTGCAAAAAAAAATCACTTTAAAAAAAAGGTAAATAAATAAAGAAAAAGACATTTATGAAGATAACGTGTATATGGAAACATTTTTAACAAAGTATTGGAAATTGAATTTTTATGGACATTTTCAAGCGAGGCACAGAATGCGATTTATGAGGAACGATAGCGAGAGTCAAGGTCCGCCATAACTTTTAGAGTCTGAATGTGTAAGTTCGCTGAATCGAAAGAGAAGCAGCACGTGCTTGGCACGGTTTTCAGATTAAAACGTGAATCGAGCTTTTCCATTTAAATTCAATATTTCGTTTTAGATGATTCAGCAGAGTTTTTCTCTTTTGCATTTGATTTCTTACTTGTGGACCTCCACTTAATGTATTCATGACTTTTCGATAAATGATTAGAATGTAAAAATATTACCATTTATGGTTTTACAGCAATCAGAATGCAAAAATAGGAAATAGGGGAAAAAGATTACAAATTTATGTTTACATTAAGAAAAGATGAAACAACTGTTTTATTAGGAAATTGTATATTTTTTAAATAATTTTAAATTTTTGTACATTGAATTTTTATGTTTTGAATCATTGTCGTCATTAAGAATATTTCCTTTTTTTCTACATTCCTTTATGAATAATTAAATCGTGATACTTATAAGTATAATTAAATATTCTTATCCAATCTCGGTGCCTACACTTTTTTTTCTTTTTTTAGCAGTCTATTTATTAAAATATGCAATTACCTTATGAATTATTTTAAATTATGCAAAAAATCATTTCAAATGCTTTCTTTAAATGAAAAACTCGCTTTTTAGATTTTTTTCACATAAAAATTTATTTTCTATGAATTTTATTAATTATATAAAATCCTTTACATTTTTTCTAATTCCTTATAATCATTTTCGAAACGTTAGGAAACGTTAGGAAACTTATAAGAATCATTTGAAATCCTTTCAATATAAATTAAAATTATTCATTAAATTTCTATAAAAAAAAACATATTAATAAAATGCAAAAATGAAAAAACAACATATATTTAAATATTAAGACTCGAGAAATATACCTTTCGACTGCCCGAGTATCTCAGATGGTAGCCCATTCTGTTCATTAAAAAATTTAAGTAATTAATTCCCTTTTAAATTAATTAGACATTATTCAAAAATAAGCATTTAAAATTCTTTATTTGAATGAAACACTCGCTTTTTCAAACTTTTTTTTGCGAACAAAAAATTTAGATTGTGTTTGAAGTTTTTTTCGTAAAGTATAAGACCTGAAACGAAAAACCAAACACTTTGGCTGTATAATTAAGTAAGGATTTTTTAAAGTCAAATTTTGTAGAAATTGTGCACTTTTGAAGAAATGAATCGAATTTTTGTAAAAAAAAAAATAAGCAGTAAATTGTTTATAGAAAAAAATGTACATTCAATTTAAAAACGGCTACATATTTAAAGTAATGCGTCCTCCCAGTTAAAAAAAAAGTCGTTTCGAGAAAACCGCGTTTAAGTTTTTACGAGCGCTTAAATTTCTGAAATTATTTTGTATCTCTAATCTGCGATACCTGCACTAAATAAAGACCTAACTGCATATTTTTTTTATGATCCTAAAGTATTTTTAAAGCTAAAAAAAAATCGATTTTTCCAAAATCCTAGAGTGAATTTAATGAATTTTATCATTTGGTTATGCAAATTCTTATGCATTATAAGTAAGTTATTTAATTAATAAAAAAGATGTTTTGAGAGAAAAACTACAATAATGCAAGAAAGCGAGTTTTTCATTGAAAGAAACCTTTTAGAATGTTTATTCTTGCATAATTAAACAATTAAATGGACATTAATATTTAAATATTTTAATTAATAAAACACAACAACAAACACTGAATATATATATCAGGAGAAAGCTTTAAATTTGTTTGTCTAAAAACAGGTAAGTTAAAAAAAGAAAATTTGCACTATTCACGGTAACATATTAAATTTTTTCATAAAATAATTTCGTGTATGTAAAATAAATACTTGCATTTTCAAACATCGTATATTTGAAGAGAAAAGTGAATTTTTTTCTCAAAAATATGGAGAAAAAGGGGAATTTTATTAAAAATTTGAAACTTTAACTAAAGCCTCGAGGAGAGAATTTACGATACAATAGCTTTTTACGTGAAACGCCTGGGAGACTTGGCTATGTGTCATTATTGAAAAAAGGTGGATATATTCGCCAACCACCACCCAGTGTCTATCCTGCTTCCGATAAGATAAAAAAAATTATTGTCGTGAACGCGGCTAAAGTCGTTTATCGACTACCATATCCTGCACTCAAACTACTGAAACATTGCATAAGAAGCCTTAAAAACAGAAGTCATTTTCGATGTTGAATATTTCCAGCGTCGCTATTTATATTCTTTTTTTTTGTACTCGAATGCCTCTAATGAAGCAGGAAATTTTAGACTGGTGCCTAATGAGACGGTGAAAGCTATCAATCATTCCAGAATATTTTTATTTTGGAAAAGTAAGTTCTAATCACTTTTTTAAAGTGGCACCTATTATTAGAACAAACACTTCTAGTTTCTATTCTCCAAAAAAAATTTGCATTTTTAAATTTTTCAAATGTCACATTCTAAATTTCTTTCTTTTTGTAAATAAAAAAATAATATCGTCAATTTTATTTGATTAAAAATAAATGGTTGAGAATTTTTTCTAGGTCGTTTTGTAACTGAGAATGAATTTTTGTAGTTTACGATTTTTGAAAAATACCAATTAATGGGTAATTTTTTGAAACTAGAAAGAATGTTTTTAATAAAAGCCTAAGTTTTTATAAAAAAAGTTCGAAAATATTATCGGGCTCAGAATGTTACAATTTAAAGTTTGATTGCATTTATTTTCTGAAATGGTATCCCTGACCGTTGTTTTTTTATGGAATAATATGCACAGCATTTCTTCTAAAATAAAAATAAAATATTCACCACAAGGAATAAATATGCGACAGAAAAAAACTGTAATTTTAAACACACCAAAAATACTCATTTTTTATAGTTTAAAGATTCCTATAATAGTTTAAAATGTATTTTGTGACTAATATAGCCTAAAAGCGTTCAAAATGATTTGAGTAAAGTTCAAAAAAAGTCAAATGAATTGGAATAAGGCGCAAACATTCTATTGATTTTTATTGATTTTAGAAAAATGGGAGTGAATTTAGAAGAATCCATGGAAATTTCAGGAGAACAAAGAAAGTAATTTAAAAAACATAAAATTTCCATTGAATCGAGTAAAATGGAAGTGAACATAATTCAGGACGAATTTAACAGAATGTAAGTGGATTGAAAAAATATTTAAAAAATTTTAAAAACCAATGAGAAGAATTAGATGCAATTCGTAAAAAAATTTAACTTGAATTGAATAAAATTCTAAAATAATAATCCAATTCATTGAATTCATTAGGTTTTGAGTGATTTTAGAAAAATTCAAATAAAAAAATTCAAAATAATTGAATGAAAATTCCTAACAATTCAAGGTGAGTTTAAAAGACTTCCGGGTAAATGAAAAAACCAAATAAACAATAAAGAAAAAAAAACATTGAATTGAGTAGAACCAAGTAAATTTAGAAAAATTCAAGTAAATTCCGAGAATTCAAATGGATTTGAAGAAATTAAGGATACATTGAAAAGAATTCAGGGTGAATTCCAAATGAATTCAAATGAAGTTAAAAAATTCAAACAAACCAAAATATACCATTGATATATCAGTAAAACTAGAGTGAATTTAGCAGAATTCAGGAGAATTCGATGAAATTTATATAAATCTAAGGCAAGTTAAAAAAATTCAGGGCAAATTAAAAATAATTCGAGTGATATTTTCATTCAATAATAATATTTTCAAGGAAATTATAGATGATTATACATTTTAACATAGTAATCTTTGAACTATAAAAAAAACAACAACAAACAATTTTTCAAAATAAAACAAAATTTATAGCATTACTTTTTCAATAAACTAATAAATTTGGGGGGTAGAGCGTTTGCTCGAATCACGCTCAATGTCGAAAATCGAAATAAAAAATGTTTAAGTTTGGTCGCGAGCCTTAAGGCACAGCGAAGCTTTGCAAGAGTAAGATTCAAGACCGGGTTCAACTCTCGACCAGTGTAATTTTTTGAAATATTTTTTTTTTACATTTTGCAAGAATTTGAACCATTTTGATTACGCTTGAGTAAAGCTGATTTCGTTTAGATTTTTTTTTTGCAAATTATAAACTGTAAATTGTAAATTAAAATAGAGAAACGTTTCAGGGAGGGGAAACACGTGGACGCGGTGGTCGTCACTTAACGGGGCTAGGCTTTTGCGCTGTCAGCCAAAATAAACAGAATGCCGCAAGTATAAATAAAGCTTTTGCTCCTCTACTCTCGTTCCTGCGGTCTTTTGAGCTTGTCGGTGGGAGTCAGTACGCAAGTTGTCACTGCCCTGCAGTGGAAAAATAATTGCTTTTGAGACATCTGCATGAAAACAGTCAAGTTTGTTTGCCTTTCGATTAGGCCACAAATCTCTCTCTTTGCCTTTGCCATTCAGAACGCACTGAAACCCGAAAAAAAGTCCTACATTATTCACTCGGAAAAGAAATTTATGTACGTGATTCAAACTATTGAAATTGCATTAAAAAAAATTTGGTAACATTTTGTCCAATTTTAAATGGATTTCCTGACAGAAATCAGCGACAAGAAAGAAATCAGGAATATACAAACTTTCAACTTTGGCTGCGGCCTGTAAGGTACCGCGGGGGTTCGATTCTCATCAACTTTAATTTTTTTTCTTCTTTCTTTTTTCCCCTTTTAAACGACATCAGTTATTTTTCAGGTAATATACAATGATTTCAGTATCACTGACATTATTTTAATTTATCTTAAAATAAAAAAATGCATTTAAAGGAAAATGAAAAATGTTTCAGAGTCCCAAGCGATATTTTGTACACCTGCGGTTCGTCGGGCACGTGACTAGTTTCGTTAATATTCTATTAGCATCCTTTTTCACGGGCTGTCACCTCCCCAATTTTGGGGCGTTTCGTCATGCAATTGCCCAAACGTTTTGCCACATTTTATTGCACCGGTGAATGAATGGCTTGGGGGACTGAAACGTGGCGCGGTTAGTCGCAAAATTCGTGCATCAGTGATGCAGTGTTCGCATTCAACCCCCTCCCTCCCCCATACCCTCATCCAACACCCACCCCATGACCCGAACGCTGAGAGCTATTCGTTACGACACGTATTTGTTTAAAAAAAAGGGAGCAGAATTCGTGATTGTAATCAAAGTTATTTAGTAAATTTAAACAAAATGTTGATGTTTGGTAGAAAGTAAATATTTACTAAGCAGGGTGTTTACCAATTTTCGTAAACTAAATTCCCAATTAATTCCAGGCTGCAAACATCAAATTATAATAAAAAATAAATTGTTATTGGTTTTTTTGGTATTCTAACTGTTAAACTGTATTTAGGAGTAATTTTTATTGCCTCTGACATTAGCCATTAATTAATAATTAATTACTGAAGAATAATTATGTGTTTATAAAATACATAGTATTTTATAAAGTATTTTATATTTTATATCAGAATAAATAATTTTATAGACTTTTTTTGTAATAACTTTTCAATAACAATTGATCAATAATATAACTAATGACTAATAAGCAAGAAATTAAAAACTATATAAATATTTTTTATTAAAAGCCTTCATAAATCTGAAATTGTTTTAAATCTTTACATTTTTTTAAAATATGTTGTGATCTTTCCAAGTCGTTGAAAATCCATATTTTGTTTCAAATCTTTAAAAATCTTTCCGAATTTTAAATTGATTTTTTTCAAAGACGAATTTTTAACAAAATAACCAAATTCGTAGCCAAAAAAGATTATTTTTTCTAATGCAGTTGCATTTTTAATCAAACAAGATGAGATTTTTATGAAGAGATGAAATTTTGTAAAAAACAGTTACATTTTTTATCTCGAAAATATGAATTTTCAAACAAAAAAAAATTAATTTTACACAAGGTAGTTCAATTTTAAACAAAAAATAAAGAATTCTCAATCAGAAATGTTATAGTCACTATTTCAACTGAGAAAGATATTATTTTTAAATAAAAAGAGTTAAATTAAACCAACAAAAGGAATTTTCAACAAAATAGTAGCATTTTTAAGCGAGAAAGATTTTTCAGTTAATAAAGATAAAAAATCTCTTCGATAATGTCGACTTTTAAGCCAAAAATATTATTTTAAACAATAAGATTATTTTTCTGTAAAAAAAAAATGTTATTAAATACATAAAGTTTCAATTAAGAAATATCCATTTTGAAATTAATCTTAAACAAAACAATTGCACTTATAACAAAAAATGGAATATAAAATAGTTTAATAATATACAATAATAATGATTGGCAGTAAAATAAAAATTAAATTTTTAGCAATATACGTGAATTTTAAACAACAAAAAATTAATTTTTCACAAACTACGGTTAAATTAAATCACAAAGGACGAATTTTTCACAAAACCGTTGAATCCTTACCTAAGAAAAATTAATTTTCATTCTAGCAATTGCATTTTTAACCAAAATAGTGAAATTTCTGTCACAAGAAGAATTTTTAAACACGTTTAAAATGACTCTAGGATTATTCATACAATTTCCATACACTTTAAACCAAATATATGGAATAGTTTCATTTTCACTTAAAACAAAAAGAATGAATTTTCAACAACAAAAAACGAACTTTAAAAAAAATAGTTAAATTTGCATTTTGTATTAGATTCTTTTAAAGATTTTCGAAATTTTAATTATTTTCGAATCTTTTTAAAAATTCTAAATATATTTTAAACTTACATTCATTTTTACTAATTTCTTTTGTATTCTTGCGAAATTGGAAAATTTTGCTTTAAAGTTTTCTACATTCTTTTCCGAAATATTCAATAATCTACATTCTGTTAAAAAATTTTTTGAATGTTTTAAAATCTTGTCAAGATTTAAATTATTTTTAAATCTTTTTAAAAGTTTTTAAAACTTCTAAATATCTTTTGAAATAATTTAGTTATACTAAAAAAATTAAAACTCAATAAAATCAAAAAATCTTATTTTTTAACACTTTAAAACGTGATTTTCGTCTCGAATTTGTATTTCCAGTTAAAAACCGGTTTCATTTAAAAAATGAGGTATTTCCCGATTTTTCCATTTTACCCAATTATTAGACACCCTGGTAGAGGGGGCAAAATTTGAAAAATCGAGTAGCGTAAATACGAGGTATTTGTGTGAGGAATTTCCAAATTTGTCAGACTTGACATCTTTGGTGAATACAGAGGTTTCAGTAACCAAATTTGGCTTCTTTGAGTATGCCACTCAGCGACCCTTAATTTAGATAATTAATTGACACTTAATAAGGGGGGCTTTGATCTACGTAGTTTCAGACGCTCTTAATCATAAACTTAGGTTGCGAATTAGATCTTAATTTACAAAATATGAAAATTTGACAACTTAAGTATTTCGATTTTTTTTTAACAATCGAATCGGAATATATAAATAAATATAAATATCATACACAAATAATGAACACAATTAGACAAACTTCAAATTCCTTACATTTCAAGAAACAATATTGCATCTTCAACAAGATAGATGAATTTTAAGAAATCATTCAATTTTTTAATTAATAAATTTTCTACTAAAAAAAGATGATGGCAAATGAACGAAACTTTTACAAAATAGTTACATTTTCAAAAAACGTGATAAGCAAGATAACTTTTTTACCAAAACAGAATAGTAGAATTTTCAGTTAAAAAAATTAATTTTTAATTAAAAGAAAAACGAATTTTCCATTCAAAAGATGAGTTTACAACCAAAAATAGAAAAGCTACATTTTTCATTAAAAAACCTAATTCTGAACACAAATAAAACGAATTTTAAACAAAATAGTTCAATTTTCAATCAAAGAGATGATCCTTCAATGAACAACATTTTTTTTACCCAAGTGGTTCAACTTTTTCTAAGTATTTTAATTTATAATAAAAAAAAAAGCAATTTTCAACAAAAAATGAAATAGTTACATTTTCAGTATAAAAAAATTAATTTTCCACTAAATACAAATTAGCATTCAAAACAGTTGTTAAACTTTTAAACAATGGGATAAATTCTTCAACTGGAATTAGTTAAATTTGTAGTTCCAAAAACTAATCTTCAAAAAAAAGAAACGATTTTTCAAAATAAAATAATGAATCTTCATCAGCAATATATATTTATATATATAAAAAAATGTTGAACAAAAAATTTTAAAAAATTGCAACCAAAGAGATAAACTTTCAACCAAAACAATAAATGGTAAACAAAGTGGTTTAATTTTTATTTAATAAGTTTTTTTAACTGAAAAAAAAAAATTGGAAAAAAATTTAACAAAATAGTTAATTTTTAAACCACAGTGATAAACTTTTAACCCAATAGTTGAATTTCTAACCAAAAAAAGATTATACAAAAATAGAATAGTGAAATGTTCAGTTAAAAACTCAATATTGAAAAAAGGAATTTTCAAGAAAATAGTTGCATTTTAAACCAAAGTGATGGAATTCAACCAACTACATGAAATTTCAAATTAAAAAAGGTTAATTTTCAATGAAAAATTGAATAATTAACTGTACAATTAAAAAATTAATCTTCAACCAATGAGATGAATTTTCAACAAAAGAAAACAAATTTTCAATCAAATATTTCCATTTTAAACCAAAGTGATACATTTTTAATTTATATGACAAACCTTCAACTAAAATAGTTAACTTTTAAACCAATAAGATAAATCTTCTACTAAAGAAGACAAATTCTCAACAAAATAAATGAATTTTCAAATTCGAAATGATAACATTCCAATGGAAAATTGGATAATAAAATGCTTGTTAAATATTAAAATATCCAGTTGACATAGTGGAGTATTGCAACTAAATTAGTTAAATTTTTAGTCACAAAAATTATTTTTCAATAAAAAAAGTAATTAAAAAAGTGTTATAATGATAAATCTTAAACTGGCATAGTTCAATTTTTAGGAAGCAAGGATGAAATTTAAATAATATAAAGGAATTTTTAACTCAAACAAAAATTCTCACGAAAAAACTTCATAATTAAGTTTTAGATAAAAATATTAATTTCCAACAAAAAAAAACGAATTTTTCACAAAATACTTAAATTTATCAAAGAAAAAGATAAACTTTTGATTCAAATGATGAACCTTCAACAAAATAAATTAATTTTTAAGCAAAAGATTTTCAGTTTCAACCAAATAGTTGAATTTTCAACCAAAAAGAATGAATTTTCAACAAAACATATACACTTTTAAATGGAAAAAAGTTTTCCAACCTAAAATTAAAGAGTAAAATTTTCAGTAACAAAATTCTTTTACAGGCCGTAAGATCAATTTTCAACAAATCTGATAGAATAGTCAAGTAGATTATTTACACTTTTATTTTGAAAAATTAATCTTGAACTAAAAATAGAATGAATTTTAAACAAAATAGTTCAATTCTTAACCCAAGAATGAATTTTCGATTAAAACGATAAATGTTAAGTCAAAAAATTAATTTTTAACAAATGAGTTTAACTTCCAAGCGAGTAGTTTAGTTTTCAACCAAAAAATAAAATACATGAACTTTAAACCAAAAATATGAATTTTTAATAAAAAAATACCAATAAAGTTTTTAGTTAAAAAAAATTGATTTACAAAAAAATGAATTTTCCACTCAACAGTGAAATCCAGTAATACAAAGCTACTTTAGCGAATAAAAAAATTTGTTATTTAATTTTATATTAAAATTTTTTTAGCGAAGCAAGCGCGTGAAAAAAACATTTTCAGATTTTTCCAAGAAATTAAAAATGCCCTGACAATTCCAGGTTTTCCAGGTAAGTATATCCTGTTATAGAGATAGAGACATTTGTTTATTGTATAATTCTGAAAAATTAAAAATATTGTAAAATACCAAGAAGATATTTAATCCGGATAATTAATTCCAATTAACTTTGAATATAAAAATAGATTTTCACTATGGAATGTAAATAAATATTAAAATACTCACGATTTCTGTTTTCGCTGTCGGCAGGCTTCATCTGGATTGGATGCACCATCTGAAAAAAAAACGTTCACTTGAAATATTTTCGGTATTCTGTTAAACAAAGAAATTCTAGAACATTATATGACCCGTCAATGCTGATAGAAAAATATGAAAGGAATTATCACATAATGGCTATTTGTCGAGCGATAACGCAATAGAAAAATTTCTAGACAACGAAATAGAAACAAGAAAAAAAATTTGCATTTAAACAAATTACAAATATAAAACGCAAAAAAATGCAGTTAAACATAATAAAATGGGGGATTCCCGATAGAGAATTTCCGAATTATAAAATTTATCCGAAATAAAGAATTTCTTAATTTAAACAATTAAAACCATTGTTACATTCTCATCATTTATGATTAAAAAATAATTAAAATTGTCGGAAATTTTACACCACAGTTTTTCAACGGATATCCATGTTTCGGGACTACCTGAATCCGAAAATCAAGTTTTTACGATGGCGTCTGTCTGTCTGTCCGTCCGTAAACACGATAACTCTCGAAAAAA
>JAAAKG020217117.1:0-21989 GCA_010014905.2 Druon quercuslanigerum
AGGGAGTGGTGGCTCCTGATATTGTTGAACTTCTTCTTAAATAGTCTCAAAAAGATAGCCCAAGTTCATATTGGGATTCCGGGAGGGGGGCATTTTACTATTGTTAATGGGGGGTACCCTTTAAAATTATGTGAATGAGAAAATTTTTACCACCAAAATTGATTTTTCAAATAATATAAGCGACATCAACTTTGAATTATGTTGATGAAAAAAGCTTTACTATAAAAAAAATCGATTTAGAAAATATATAAAAAGATGAAATAAAATATATTACATCTTTTTATAAATTCTTTATTCATTTTTAAGATATTGGTGGTGAAAATAAGCCTTTCAAATTTCATAAATTTATCTGAAACTATCTTTAAGTTATCGTGTTTACAAAAAAGTGCGACATTTACACAACACCTCACAATTTCGAAATTGTTACTACTAAAAAGCTTCCTCTATGAATCTGCGACGTACGTTTTGTATGGGACATAATCCCCAGAACGCCTCTAAGACCGTATCTTTTCTATTCGAAGGAGGCAACGATATGCCGTGCTTTCGCAGTCTCTGTGCATACTGAACATCGAGGTCAAGCCAGCTTTTGCCAGGGGGTCACCAAAATTGTACGCCACTGTTGAAATTACACGAAAAAAGCCGTACAAATAGGAGTGCTTAGGGAGTTCCAAATTCCAAAAATAACCCTTATATGATATACATATAGATGACCCCATAGAATTCTCGGTAAAGATTTTTCTTAAAATGATTCAATTTTATTAAGTAACTATTGGAACGGTGTCCAGAAAAATGGCAAAATCTGTGCACAACTCAAATTTTGTCACTAACATTAAATAAATCGGAATTAGGTTTATAAAAAGAAAATTTGAACATTTTCTGGACCCCCGAGGGCATTTCGTGGTAGTAGGGCCTTGGGTAACTCCCTGGTGTATAGAAAATATTAGATAACTCCTAAAAATTGAGAGCGAAAACTGTAACAAAGACGTGAAGTGAGAAAGAAGCTAACAACCTGTGAGATGAAAACCGAGCTCAATCGTACTGGAAAAATGCACTATCAGTTGCGTCTCATGCGACCAACAGGCTGAATTCGTGGTTGAAGTAATAAAGTGGAAGGGGCACTGTAGAATGAACGACTTCGAGAGTGTGTCCGGTGTATGTTTAGATTTAGGTATGTGGCGAGTCATGTTTTTGTAAAGATAATTAAGGTTATGTTTCACAAAAGTTCACCAAAATTTCCCGGCACATACTCCATAACTGTTATGTTTCTTCCCGCCAATTTCACTGTTCACTCGTTTCCACCTACCTATTTTCCGTGGGTGAAATAGTCACCCATCGAGTGAACCCCACTCTTCACTCTAGTCATTTCTAAAAGGTTTACCAGGGTAAACCTAAATACTCACCTAGCGCCATGAACGGCTCCGAGTACACTTGGGTGCTTGCCTAGAACGTACCCCATGATGCTACCTTCTGCATTGGCGAGAATTTTAAATTTGAATACAAAACTAAATTGGAGATTTTCTATTTTTTTAGGTTATTGACATGTCCGAATGAATAACGAATACAATCAATAAATAATTAATTTCTTGTTGGAATAATAAACGTGGTTTCGAAAGAGAAAACGTGTCTACATGACAAAACGATGCCACAGGGAACTTGCTCTTGTTGAATATTTACTAAACCTGTTTATTTCATTTCTGCAAGAGCTGATCATAATTTTGAAAGTTCCTTTAAATTATTTATTAAATTATTTGCAAATCTTGTCTTGGCGTAAGTTAAAATAAGCATATAACTCATTATTACATCATATAAAATTACAGACATGTCGCCGTACATATTTTTAGTGTTGTAACGTACAAGAAAAATATGGAAATGGCGCATTACATAGAATCATATAAATAAGGCACAGTCGTATACATAGGTCCCGGGCATCTCATGGTGGGGAAGTTCCTGTACGTAACCCAAAAAGCTTCGCGATCCTGCCACTGCGCGCTATGGCGCACTAGTCGTGTAATAATGAGTTTGAAAACGTAAACACGTTTTCTAGCCTCAAAGTCGAATTGACTTTGACACAACCAGAATCTTGATACAGTCAACTGCAGATGTGCAATCTTTTGAAAATTTGTTTTTACAAGGTATTCAATCTGCAACTTTACTAATCAGTCAGTTTTTGTTATCGAGATTCTTTACTTTCCTTAAGTATATGAAATATGAAAAGTCAGATCGTATTCTCTAGTAGGGGCACATCCAAAAGGACTTGCTACTTTTCTTCGTTGCAAATTTTGCAAATCGGTTCGATTTATGCTGATGTTAATAAGGACAGATGTAGACCTCCTTTACGTGTCATGTGAATGAAATCGATAATTAGATGAGCTAATTGCAGATATTCGTCTACTCCAATTTTGATGGCATGCAGTAATTTGGTCAATGTATAAGTATAGTTCAATGTTGTAAGGGTTGTAGAGATAGCATTGTTGGATCCAATAGTCTGTATAAGTTCCGCTCGCAGTTGTACCTGCTACGCCTTGTGCTCTTTCGACTCTCTATGATGTTTGTGATAAGTTGGTCTAAGCTCTTTTAATATTAACAATTTCAGAATTCATTGCCTGTTCGTCATCGTACGTTTTAAAGTCAGGATACAGCTTCGGCAATCATTCCTAAGAATCCTGGCAAAGGAATTGTTCTTCTTGCTTTTATATTCGTTCTGGTAGTTGGGTGGGAAACTTTCGTTTAGTAGTCTGTTCCAGTTCATTCATTGCTCGTTCGATATGCTTCTGAGGAAGTTTG
This sequence comes from Druon quercuslanigerum, assembly GCA_010014905.2. NCBI lineage: Eukaryota > Metazoa > Arthropoda > Insecta > Hymenoptera > Cynipidae > Druon > Druon quercuslanigerum. Next base: position 2,785 of record JAAAKG020217117.1, read on the forward strand.
TCAGCATCCATCTTAATTTTTTGTAGGTTGTACTCATCCATAATTTATCGACAGTTGTATTCGTATGTTGGTTCGCAGTGTTTAGACAAGGCCCTAAGTTTGGACTTGGATGAGAAACAGATCTTGTGGCCGATTTATGCGTAGAAAGGCGTTGATTTTCAATGTTGTAGTAATCGTTTTCATCGACCCAGGATAATCATGGTACATATATGGTACACATATTTTGATAGTTGTTTTAGTTCGCCTAAAGAAATATGAGTAGCTTATCCGTGTGCTTAGTGTATCTTATACCATAGTCAGCATTCTTTCTTAAATCTTTAAAAATAATTACTTTATCGCCAATATTTGCGTCCAGTGGCCTAGACTTTTCATCATAACGTACCTTCGACCTTTCTTTTGCGTTTATCGTATTTTTAGCTGCAATTTTCTGAATTTCGTTCAGTCTAATCCTTAAATCGCGCGTTCAGTCTAATTCTTAAATCTCCTCGACAAGAAGGGGATGAAGCTGGTGGATTCGTGTATCGATGTATTTTCCGCGAACATAACAAAGTGTAGTATCCTATCTCAATCATCGTAGTCTTTCGCGTAATGTTTGATTTAATAAATAAGTACGGTATGACTACATTCCTTAGTCTGTGCATTCGTTTGCTTACAAAGCTTTCTTCTTGATATGTAATGATGATTTTCGATAACGTACATTTAGGAAGTGACAATCCGCCTACCGAGTCCCGCGCGAGACAAAATATCAACGGGCAAGTTAAACTTTAACTTTTATTTTTTCTTCGAACAATGAGTTCTGATGACGGGAAGAAGTGAACGACTACCCTGAGGTTACAGGTAGGATTCACCTCGTACTCCATTGTATGCAAGATTTTGGGAAGGGTTTTAAGCTATGCTTGCAACTAAGACTCTTGAAAGCAAGTGCAGTATTACTATGCGGGTAACTTAAAATATGTAATTAATTATAGGTACCAAAAATTCTAACCAGTTAATTCAGGTTTTTAGGTTCATCAAATGATATGGTTGTTGATTATTCTTGGCAATAACAAAAATTGATTATTTTAACTGCATTTAATTTATATTGATCTAAACGAATCTGCTAGTTATTATTACTTTAAAACTTATAGAAACAATTTATCGAAGTGTTTGAATAGTTTAAACACTAATTTGATTGTTTATTTATTTATTTACTAAGACTAAGTTTGTTCAGTAGCCAAAATAATCTGCATATTTTTTTACTAGTCCGAGAATTAATTTCTAGGAAGGTGTTTGATCGCTTCGATCTACATTGATTTTTGATCTGATGGTAATAGATAGATAAAAGTTTATTTTTCGGCCTGTTGGCATTGAAAAATTGATTTTCTAAGACCTCCATGTTATACAGGATTTGTCTTAAAATTAATCCTTACAATCTAACATTCATCCGCACCTTAGTACTACTTTAATTCTACAAACGCTCGCTCTTACCGCTTTAAATTCCTCGCTGTGTTTCGCGCGCATGTCCCTATATTTCGCCTTACCTCGCAATGCCAAACGCTGCCTTCGCGATAAATATATAATACTGATCTACTAATTATTCATATTTCACTTATATCTACTTCCTCTCCTCTTTAAGTCTTTCCTTCTCCATTCCTCTTTCTCCTTCCTTCTCTTCTTCCCAATCTTATCCAACACCCACTTTACCCATGCAACTGCCCTTTAGTCTCCTATGTCATGCAGTAATATCTCCATCCATATCCCTCTCCTTAGGTGTATTCTCCCCATTGCTTCCATTACACTTTTATTATTTTATTTTTTCCTTTCTTGCTGCCTTTTCTCTGACCGTGCCCGTTATCTTGACCACCTCACACACCTTCCCCCCTCCTCATGCATACTTCTCACTTTATCCCTCCACAGAGGGAAAAGTTTCTACTTATACTTTGTAAAGAAAATAAAAGCACCCCGCTACCGTACGGCCCTGCGGACCTAGGACTATAGGTGGGGAGAACACCTCCTCCTGGTTCTAATACCCAAAACCTCATCCCTGAGACATCAGTCTTGTGCTCGCTGCACGATCACATAGTCCATACCGTTTAAGATTCCAAAACTCCCTATTGTGTTTTAAACCCATCACGACGCTTCGGGTACCTTCGCTTCATCTCCCGGATGCCCCAATAACCTATCCTTTAATTTGCGAGATCCCTTACAAATTTGGCGCCACCCAAAAAATCCACAATCCCTCCAAAATCCTCAGTCAGTAAAATGATAAGAATTCACATTTTTAAAATTGAATACGTGTGTGCTTTTCGAAGGGAAAATTGGAAGCAGAATTTCGGTAATGGAAATTGTCACAATGAGGAACAAGAATTAATTAATTTTAAAGAAAATAAGAGCGTTAGAATTAAAATTAAAGAACTATCGGATGAAATCAAAAATTTAAATCATAAAATGTGTAGAATCTTAAACTCAAGCCAAAAGTTAGTCATTCAAAGTAATAAGTCAAGAAATGTGCAAAATACGGTTTCTTTCAACAAAACAGAATTAGATTTTAATGAGCAAAGGCATTCGTTAGCAGGTGCAAGCAAAAGAATAACAATACGTAGAGGTAGCGGTCAAGGGGGTGAATACTCATTACCGAGACCGGTGCACAGGCAATCAATAATACGAAAGTCAAATTTGCCTCAATACGAAACAGAAGAGCAAGATAAAATGGATAGGAGTAGAGAGACAGTTAGGGAAGGAGATCAAATAATATAATCAGATTTAAAAGAAGCTGTCAAATTAACGACCAGGACATTTTAGAAAATTTAGTGCTGTTTTCGAAGAAGAAGCATTAGTTTGGTTTCAAGTCAATAAAAATAATTGGCAACATTTAGATCAATTTATTGAACATTTTGAAGAAACTTATTTAAATGAGAGATATAAGGAAATAATCATAAATAAAATAAAATTTTGTAACCAGAAAAAAGACCAAGATGTTCATGCTTTTGTAACAGAAATTAAGGGGGTCACCCCATTTGTCCGGTCAAATAAATCGATTTATTCTTTTTTTGGCCTAAATTTATACCTACACATGTGTAGAATATGCTAGTAAAGTGATATTCTAATATCCGAAGTCGTTGGACAGTTACAGCTCGTAGAACGGCATCATCACGGCACCGCCGTGATGATGCCAGACTCGCTCGGTCCGCGCGACGCGCGAGCGATTTCGCAAAAAGTACCAGAATTGAAGCAAGAGCGAAACAAACAGCTATAAGGGAATTCCAAGCGGAAGAAGAAGTGATCGTTTATGGAACAGGAACATCAGATTAATGGTGAGTAAAGATTTCATTGTTTAAATCGTTCTTTACCTTTCAAACGCGTTTTTATTTTTGAAACCACGTTTTTCGAATTGGCCGACATGATATCTCAAAAACTGTTTGACCGGTTGCTTTGAAATTTGTAGGATAGATTCAGCATATGTGTACGCACGGCCTGAACTAGGATAATTAGAAAATACTAAACCGTTTTTTTTTTCGTAAGAAAATAATCGAAAAAAATCATGAAATATGAAACAAATATTCAAAACTGTGTCAATTACTCAATTTTCACTATTTTTCAAATATCCTCGTTCAGGCCGTGTCCACAGCTTCACAGATTGAAATGACGTTTGCTTTTTCGATTTCAGATAAGCCGTTCACCCGGAATCATGCCGGCCATGGACTCACTTTTTGTTGACGTGGGTGTCTTCGGAGTGGCGCCACACGCATTATAATAAAGATTTTGTTTCTAAACTTGCACAATTTACTGTTACAATTTTAACAAATATACAGTGAAAAGTTCAAAGTTGTATATTGTTATCGTTCGTAACAAAAAAAATCATAAAAAAAGGTCAAAAAACAGGTCGTCACACGGGGTGACCCCCTTAAACAATTATTTGAAAAATTAATGCCACTTCGAAGCCTAGAATGGCATTTAAGTAAGATTTATGGAAATTTAAGAATTGAATATAAAGTTTATATTTCGAGAAACGCTTTCTCAAATTTTTCAGAATTAGCAATTTTAGGGCGAGAATGGGAAACAGAATTGGCGAAATCTAAATTGAAGGTCCACAATTAAGCATTTTAGATAAAGATGATAATAAAAATAATAAAAGTAAAAATGATCAAGGAAATGATAAAAGTCAAAATAATATTAAAAACGAAAATCAAAAAAAAAAAAAACAAAGACAGTTTAGGCCCAGGTATCTAAACCAACAAAACATGCACGAATACAAACCAAGATTTTCAAATTGAAATTAAAAATTTTTTAATCCAAGATTCCAATATAATAATGCAATTTTTACAAATAATCAAAGATACACAGGAAATCAGAGGTTTGTGCATAATAACAGTAATTTCAGCAATCAAAACACGGCTGGCCAAGTATTATTGAATGAAATGAGTCAGCTATTAGGGAACACACATACACAAGAAACGAGTAATTCTCCGCAAATACCAGCACTTTTATATAATGCGGAAGAGAATAATATTAGGAAAAAAAATATAATCACTCTTATTATTATTAGAAAAATATGAAAGAAATATAAATTCATACATAATAAAATAATAAATTCTAAAACTTTTTTTAGAAAAAGCTATAAAATGTGAGAGTCTTATTATTAATATTATTTTTTTTTAAATAACATAAATTTAAATGAAAATTTGATATTTATAAAAAAGAAATTATTTTAAAAATTAATATTATAAGACAAAAAAGAAATGAAAGGACAAAATAAAAATACAAAACAATTAAATTATGAAAATAGAAGGTATTATGAAAAAAGTCAAGTTGACAGGATTTTGTGGATCCAAATTTAGGAAACCGAAATTTCAATTACTAACTGAGAGAACCAATTATGCTACAATTGCGGGAAAGTAGGCCACTTCCGGCGTGATTGTTGGTATAATATAGATCAGGGAAACGCAAACGGTCGCTATTAAAGGCGGAAAATATCAGACAAAGCTAGAATTGGAATGCAATAAAGAGTAAAATGATTCTAAATTGAAGACAATTATCGATAAAACGGATGAAAAAAATGATTCGATAATAGAAAAATTATTCGCAATTAGAAAAAGTAATTAGTATAATTGTAGAAATAATGCGGTGACAAATAATAATATTACACGCGTAAAAATAGAAAGGAAGAAAAATTTAGAATTTTGCGAGGACATTTCGGAAGGTAGAATCAAATGAAGCACAACAAGTGCAATTAGAAAGTTTAATTAAAAGAAAAGTAATAGGTCAGAGAACAGAATTAAAACCGACCCATTCAAATAGTCGTAAAATAGATGTGCAGGGTCATGAGCCATTTATGCAAAGATTATTATGAAGACAAAGACTATTATGTATCACCAAAAACAAGACAGTTTATGTACGAAGAAGTAGATAGACTTTTAGAAGAAAAACTAATAGAGCCATCGAATAGCGATTAGTCAACCACAATAGAAATGATAAAGAAACGTAATGGAAAGTGTGGAGTATTGAAAAAAAATATTTATTGTAAATGTGAAAGGGTGGTGTAGAAAAATGATTATCTGTTTTTCAAAATATCAAATTATATTTAAACGCACAACAAGAAATACAAAAGGTGTCAAAGAACGGTGATGTGAAAAATCGCTAGCGGAAGACCGACTCAAGACGACGAGTTCTGAGCTCGGTGGAGGCGAAAATTATATTCTTGAATTTTTGAAAAATGACTGGCAGACAGGGTAGACGCCGATGATGCAAAGTGCAGTACATTTTGAGTAAGGGGAGCTGAGTTGATTCTATTGGACAGTGAAATTCGAAGAGGGAAAATATCGGCAACACCCACTAAAGTCGACTTTTGGCAAGGGTCAGTCCTACCTGACAAAAGTGCACGTGATAAAGATAACCATCAATCGACATTCTGGTTTATGATTTGACCCTTGGCAAATTTCTAAAATAGCTTCAGTAAAGATTTACGATGAAACGTGCGGTATGAAGTAGTTGAGGACTTAAGAAGCAAAGAGAGTAATTTAATTTTACAATTCTGTTTTCAAGAAATATCGAAATCTGAAAACTATTGCTCGCAAAGGTTAAGAGCTTAAAGGAACTGTAGAATTTTAAAGGTTGAAAGGATTTACAATTTTTACAATTTGCTAGGTTACAAAAAGCAGACGATTCGCTACGTGAGAAAGTTCGGTAGTAAACTATTTAGAAAATATCTGTATACAAAAATAGAGAGATTAAATGAAAATTGATGAACATGGGACTCAACAGAAAGTATATATATTTTTTGGATTTTAGGAAATTTAATAAAATAACTAAAAAAGACTTATAGACAATTCCAATAATATCTGAAATATTAGATACATTAAGATCAGCAAAGTACATTTCTAAAATCGATCTTCGTTCAGCATATCATCAGATACCTGCAGATCAAAACCCATTACAGCTTTTATTGTTCTGGCCAAAGGAGTGTACCAATTTAAATGGATGCCGTTTGGTTTGACGAATGCTCCTACTACATTCCAGCGCCTTAAGGACAGAGTAATAACACCCGAGTTAAAACCACATGTATTTTGTTATTTCGATGACGTAATTATAGTTTCAAAAATTTTGAAGAACATTTAAAATATTTGGAAAAAGTTTTAGATAAAATTAAAAACTCGGGTTTAACAATAGGTTTAGAAAAATGCTAATTCGGATGTTGGGAAATAAAATAGTTGGGTTTTAAAGTAAATTAAAATGGATTACAAGTTGATGAAGAAAAAATTGAACCAGTTTGAAATTTTCCAAGGCCTAAAATTATAAAACAAGTTCAAAGACATGGAATAGGAAATTCATCCCAAAATTTTCTAAAATAATAGGACCATTAAAAAAGCTATTAAGAAAGGAAGTAAAGTGGGAATGGGCTAAAAAGAAAAAGATTTTTAAGAAATGGAGGACAATTGGTATAAAACTAAAATGATACATGTTGAAAATAAGCCAGAAGAAAATCAAAATTAGAGAATACGCGATAATCAATTTTATTTGTATAGACCCGACCCTTTAAAATCAAGCCTAAATTTAGATAGCAATGCGTATAAGTTAAAAATACGAAAATTTCTGAAAATTATTTTTGACCCGGGATGTACTCGGAAACATTAAAATATGTAAAATAATGCGAAATTTGCCAGAGAATAAAAACCGAAAGTAAATAATCAAATTGGTTTAATGAGAAAAAGGATAATTGAAGAACCGTAGACAGTAGTAGCATCGGATATGATGGGTCCATTGCCAATGTCAAAATCGAGAAATCAATATATTTTGGTCTTTGTTGATATGTTTACTAAATGGTTAGAAATAATTGCAGTTAAAAATAAATTAGCCTCAACGATTTAAAAAGAATTTCACAAGCGTATCATTTCTAAATGGGGAACACCTACAATTTTCTTTACAGATAACGGAAAAGAGTACGTAAATAAATCAAATATTAATTTAACAAACACACTTGGTATGAGACATTAAAAAACTCCTAAATATCATGCACAAGCAAATCCAACGGAAAGATGTAGCAGATAAATTAAAACGACAATAAAAGCATATTTAGAAAGATATCATAAATCATGGGATGAAAATTTAGATGCCTTACAGTTTGCGCTAAATACAAGTAAACATTCTTCAACAGGAATCACACCAGATTTTTTAAATTTAGGTAGATAACTCCAAACAATACAAGCGTTGAATAAAGATTTAGTTAATAAAAGCGAAATCGAATTTTTGAGAGTCCGAAAAATGGTCAGATAGAATGCAAAAATTGAAAGTAATTAGGGAAGAAGTAATTAAAAATTCAGATACCGCAAATGAAATACAATGCAGGTATTATAATATTAGACGTAGGCCGATAAGTTTTAAAATTGCCAAACAAATTCTAAAGAGAAATAAAACATTGTCAAATAAAGGGCAAGGAATAGCACGAAAATGGAATCAAAATTTTGAAGGGCCATTTTTCATTAAGGCAAAAATTTCACCTACAATTTACGAAATTAAAACAAAGAACGGTAATTCATTAGGTAATTAAAATGTTGAAGACATTAAAAAGTATATAAGTAAAAAATAGATTTGAATTCGAATTTTTCTTTCGAATGGCATGCATTTTAATGATTTGATTTTTACACCACTAATTTTCAGGAAAATGGACCCAAGATTGATTTTGAAATACCGAGATTGCCTCTTCCGTATTGCAAGCGAAGAATTGCTAATACAGAATTTTTCCAAGTGGGTAGAGTTGCTGCAACTTCCACTTAGCGAAAAACCTAAGGAGAACAGAAAAGGTTTCAAGAAATTGATAGAAGAAAGAATGCGACAATTGGTAGAGAGATGTTTAGGCCGTTGAAAAAAATTACATATAAAGGGAAAACTAAGAAAAAGGAATTGGAAGAAAAATTCGTGAAATTTGAAGAAAAAAGGATCAAAAAAGAATCAGAAGTAAGAGAAAAAACGAATCGAGAGGAAGAGATCCAAAAAAATGAAGAAAGGGAGAAGGAAGTAATCGAGGAAGAATGGAGGGAACATCGCGCGAGGTTAAGAGATTGGGATAGAAAAAATAAAGATAAATTAAGAAAGGAAGCAAATGTGGGGAGAACAAAAAGAACTATATGAAATTACAAAAATTGGCACCAGAAGGAGCCAAAATTACAGTTGATTTAAATTAAATTTTGCAGTTAAATTATATTCAGAATTTATAAAAGTGAAGTAATATTACTCCTAACTGAAAAAAGATTAAATGATAAAAATAAAGTAAAGTTTAGATATAAGTTATTTTACAACAAGAAGAACCAAAAAACCGAACTTCAGAAGAAGATACTAACTGGGAAGAAGAATAGCTGAAATAAACAAGATTTCAATTAAGAAGATTGAGAAAACAGTCAACATGAAGACTTTAGATTTTATTTCTTATTGGAATAAAATAAGAAAGATAGTATTTTATTTTGTTTTGTGTGGGAGATAGGATTTTTAAATTGGTTTCAGAAAGAAGATGGAAGAAATCTAATTGGAAAGGTGCGAGGGTATCCTTAAAAAATAAACCTCGTCCCGGACTAGGGGTAGGGAGAACACCACTTCCTGGTCCTGATACACAAAACCTCATCCCTGAGTTAATAGTCTTAACTCCCTGCACGCTCACCTAGCTGGTACCTATTAAGATTCCAAAACCCCCTTTTGTGTCTCAAACTCATCACGACACGTCAGGTACCTTGGCTTCATCGCCCGGGTTCCCGAACAACCTCGCTCGCCAGCTCTCGGCTTCACCGCGTGTTTCGGGCTTTCGAAGGATTTCCTATACGGAGATTCATTATTGTAAGTTGGTCTAATAAACCATATTTTATATATTTAATTTTCCTGTTTCGTACTTGACTTCACTCGTTCTCTCGACATTCCTAATCCTTTCTACCCTTTAATTTGCGAGATCCCTTACAACTTACTCGCCAGACTCCCTGTTAGAATCGCGAAACTCATTGTCCACGTGTCCATCCTAAAAATATATTTAAGTGTATTCCTTATTCTTCCTACCACTCCAGCTTCTAGCCATCCGCCACGTGCTGCAAAGCGTAATATTCTCTCCTTCTGCGTCCCTAATTCTTCTCCTCCCATCATGTAACTTCCGTGAATCTGCCCCTGAAACGATTCTTTAGATAACCCCCTTCACTCCTCATTCCCTATATTCTCGCTCGTCCCAACTCTACGCTTTCTAAACCTATTTATTATATTCAATGCCATCTGTCTTGGCACTTCCCAACTCCTCTTCCAGATCTTCCTCCTTTTCCTGCTCTTTCTTCTTAAACATCAACCTAAAGTCCTTTCTGATTTCAACGTACTCCTCTCTTTTCCTATTTCCCGCTTTCCACTTTTTTTTACATCCTTTTCGTCTTCTTCTCATCTATTTAAATTTCCTATATGACCACGGAGTCACAATTTATTTTTTCTTCTTTCTAAATACCTCCTTTTGCGACCACCATTTCACTTTCTGTTTCAGATGCTACCATATCTCTTCCACCGACTCCCGTTTAAAGAGTACCTTCTCTAACTGTTACGGATGCTTCTCTATCGCTTCCCTCGTTCAGTTCACCTTCCCCCCTCCGCTGACTCTTCTTTCCCATCTTGCCATCCGCCGGTCTCCCGTCTTATCCACAACCCTAATGGCTGATCGTATACTTCCAACCTTACTTCTACTGCGAATCTCTCCGTCTCCTCCCACTTTTGCATATTCACGATTACAGTCTATCGGTGATACTCCTACTTATTCAAATATGTGTGATCTCCCATTTCGTCCCCTGTTACAATACTATTCGCCAATGCCCAGCATCTATCCTCCATCCTTAGAATCTCCTCTCCTTATTTATTATCTGATCCTTCGATTTCCTTTCTAAACTCTCTTCTTCCGTGTAAAGGCCCCCTTCCTTCCTCATTCTAGCATTCAAGCCCCCTAACCAGTATTACCGTACCCCCACTACCTTCTTCCTACGAAAAAAGTCACCTTGAACTTCCTTCAACACCTTTTTCTTCTCGTTCGAAACCTTCATTTTCTCATCTAATTTTATTTTTTTAAATAATCTAGCGTCAAATCTTTACCGATTAAAACCCCCTTATCCTTTATCCTATTTTTTCCTTCACATTGAACCTAATTTCTGTTCCCAGCCATCTAATTCCACAACCTCCACTTCCTTGTTCTTTCTCCCTTTCAGCCTAACTTTACCTACCTTGCCTTTAAAGCTCCCTGTTTTGCACTGTTGCCGCGTACTGCCCTACATTTTCCCCTCATTCCACTTTATTCCATCTCTGTAGAATATAAATGTACAACCCCTGTGCACACGCCTTTCTCTCCCTTGACATGCCCCAACACTACTAGAACCATCCTTATTCTCCTCGAAAGCCCCAACTTGACCAAAAACTCATCCGACCCCTAGATCACCTAATCTCACTTTCTCTATTTCATCACCCACCTCACAACTATGCTAAGTATTAATTTTCTTTCCCCAATTCACCCTACACAACCCTACTCACCTCCTAGGCCCTCTTATCCCTACTCCTAATCCCTACTCATCCCTTATACATGCACATTCAACAGAAATCCCGTAAAATTGTCGCACTACCTATCAGCGGACAATACCTCTTGCGGTTTTGACTCTTGTCGGATCATTTTGAATGTTGAGGTTTGGGTAGTTAGCCATAAGTTATTTATTTTATTTTATTTTAGCATAGGTCAACAATATTTGGTGGTCTCATGGATCGTTGGGAGTATCTGGTGAGTATGATTAATAAGAAATGGCATGAGTTTATAGGCCGCAAACGGGGAAAGGAGTGTCAATATTGTTAATTTCGTGCGCTGTGCATTAGGGTCTTATGAATATCCTTAATTATAAAACGTGCACGTCTTAAAAAAGACTAAATTGGCAAACTTGATATTGCTATGTCGTGCAGCTCCTCTCTCTCTCTCTCTCTCTCTCTTTGACCGCCAACTCCCTCTCTGTGTGATCGTCCCGTTCCGTTTCAGAAGGATGGAGTGATTGCGGGGAAATAAATCACTTCGTAATCCCATAAACACAAAAGTCACAAACACGTTGCACAGAAACGCACACTTAAATTTTGAGATGAAGTTAATTTATCAGAAAAAACAGGTAAACAATTGAAAATTTATCAAATATAATTTCCGTTAATATAAAATCATAGTTTTCGACGTAGTAATACTACCTGAAAATTGAGAGGACCGATTGCCGGTTCCCCTTAGGGGGTGGCGATCGTAGTGCTGACGTATTCTCAAAATTTATTCTGCTTTACAACAGGATAGTATATTTTAGAAAGATTTTCCGCGTTGGTTATAAAATTGACAGCATTTTTATTACTAGAAATATGACAAATATCTAACATTAAACCTTTGCGATAGTGGCGTTTATTCGCAAGAATTTACGCGTTATCAAAATCGAAAAAATGGTATTTGTCAGTACTATGCTTAATAAGCATTGTCTGTTTATTAGGGACCTTATTTACATCTTTTTTTAACCGCTTTGCAATTTTAACCTTTGCACCAAATACCATAAACAGTTTGGCTATTTTGCAATTTATGAAATTTATGTTGAGCGCGCCTCAAGCCTGACGTGAGGTCCCCTTCGTTTTTAAACGCAGTAGTTATGTCATAATGCCCGAGAACTCTCGCAATTCGCTCAGATAGACCCTCAACATATGGAATGCTCATAGAAGACCTACTTTTCGCGTTTCGAACCTTTTCGGCAACTCTACGTTGTTAACTTTCAGCCAAAATATGTAATCTGGCATTTATATTCTCTTTAACAAATTTTCCGGGTAAAAGTTATCACGAAGTGAGTCTTCGACTAATCGCAAATTTTCTTCATTAAATTGTTTATCTGAAAGAATAATGGCTCTGTCCACCTGATTAAAAACTACACTCTTTTTGTAGCTTTGTGGGTGGTTAAAATCAAAATTTAGACATCTGCCAGACCAGTTGATTTTGCAATACCAATTACACTTTATTTCTGGAACGTCATTTCTAAAAAACGTTACGTCAATAAAAATTATCACCCTTCTTTTTCTAGCGTCAATTTAATTTAAAAATCATTTTACATGCAACGGTAGTTGAAAACCTATTTTCGGTAAAATACCCGTTTCCAGGTCGTCCATAACTAAATCTGCTAAAATCGGTGAAAGCGGAGAGCCCATTGTTCCTCAAAATCTGTATATGGAATTTTTGTTTTTTTGGCGTATTTGATTCCACCTTCTACGAACCGCCTCGACTGCCTCGACTGCCTTTTTTTATTTGTTTGTCTAGTTAATTGAAGTCGGTAATATAGGTATTTAGACGGGACAAATGCACTAAAAATGCTGCACTTGAAAACAGAAACAATTTTAAATTAATAGAGTTTGAAACCATAACATTTCAAGTTGGAAGTGCAGCAGTTTTCAACAATTAAGAAATTAAATATTTCTAGCGAGTTCAGTAGCTTAAGGTAGTTTTCGTGCCGAAAATCATTTATCTGTACAAAAAAACTTCTTCGGTGACAATAAGAATTTAAATAATATCATTGATGACGATATTTGAAATAAAAAAACATTATTTTTTATTAAAACATTTCAAAGCTTACAAAAAAAATTTATTTTAATGAAATCCAATCATTTTTCTTAATAAAAAACAAAACCGCATATCAAGAATTTCAGAAGCAATCATTTATCCGATCGATTCCCATTCTTACTGTGTTAAAAACGTAAGTTCTATTTCTTTGGTCTTTCTTTCAAAATGAATAAAAAATCATGCGACTTCAAAAAAACAATTTTGGAGTCAAAATTGTGGTTTGGTCAAACAAAAACTGAAACTATTATAAAAGCACTACCGAATACACATTTAATTGGGAAAATCTCTTAAGGGTGAAAGAGGCTCCCAATACTTAAAAAGTTAATATTTGTAAAATTGAAGAGCAAACCACATAAGTCAAACAACGGACAGCCGCATCTTCGAATGATGTAATTTTAATTCAGGGTGCACAGTCTTTCCCTTTTTTCTGCGTTTCCCCTTTTTTTTGAGAAATTCTATTTTTTCCTGTAACTGTTTTTATAACTGTTTTTTCGCTAGCTGTATGAATCAGTTTTTAAATGATTTTTCTGTTTCCCAACATCGTTGGTCAAAAAAACTTTAACGTACTTCGCTTAGATTCTTAAATACATATAAGTTACGTTATGCGTACTCTTAATTTCAATAATACTTGTCTTTATTAAATTTGATCGTAAGATTAACAACATAGAATGGGCGTCCCATTTTTTTCGTTGGTAAAAAGCTACTTAAAAAAAATTCAATTACAAAAACATTTTTTAATTTTCGCATGCGGGTAAGAGTTTTTAATAAATAAATGTTGGTAATGTCAATATTTACTTATTTGTTGCAAATTTTTCGTGCAAAAAATTCCTTGTTACTAAGTTTTACATCTGCTGCATAGAATAACTTAAAGTTTAATTAATTTTTACATTGAATCTCTCAGAGCAGTATCTCGATATCTAAGAATAATAAATATTTGCGAGTAAGGGTAGATGATCTTATCTCGAAAGGTTTGTAGATTCTGATACTTTCAATGAGAAATTTCCTTTTTTCCTATAACGTATCCGAATCATAATTTTCACTCCACTAATAGCAAACTCTTGTAATTTTCTTTTGAGAAAAGAATAAAAATGGTTTAGAAGTACATTAACCGTGCGTTCCTTGGACGATTCTATGTAATGCGACACTTACATATTTTCCTTGTACATGGTAATACAACAAATATGTAGAAGTCTATAATTTTATATGATATAATAATCAGTTATATAATTATCATAATTTTCGTCAAGAAAAGATTTATAAATAATTCAATAAATAATTTAAGGTAAATTCCTAAATTATTGTCAACTCTTGAAGTATCAAAATAAATAAGATTAGTACATATTCAACAGGAGCAAGTTCACAGCGGCATAATTTTATCATTTACGCACTTTTTTTTTCCGAGACCACCTTTATAATTTTAAGAATAAATTAATTATTCACTTCAATGACAGTGATATTATTGTATTTGCCAATCATTCCGCCATGCCAATAAGCCAAAAAAATAGAAAATCACAAATTGAATTTTTTATTCAAATTTAAACCTGCCAAGAAAGGTTTCAGTATAATGCAGATGCGGCTGTTGCCGAAAGTGTATTATCGTATTAAAGTCGAGCTTTCATCCCAGAGTCAGATCAGCAGCCATATTAATTATACTGTTTGGCATTTTCTCACTTAACTTAAATCTAGATACAGTTCATTAACTTTACGTCCATAATTCAACCAAAACTCAAGCAGACATATTCTTAACTTCGTAACTAAGTTCTAATAAGTTATAGACTAAATTCTAACCTCAAGTTGATATAAATAATCTTTAGAAACAACTCTAACTAGCCCTTACGAAAATATATCATAGGTAAAAAAATGACAAGGGTGTTATATTTTTTATTCTTTTTTTCCTTGTAGTTTTTTCGCAACCAAACGAAAACTATAGCCGAAACGATAGCCGAAAATGACGTACCCTGATTGACCATCATTTATAACAATATCGTGCACGGGTAATGTGG
Organism: Druon quercuslanigerum; assembly: GCA_010014905.2. Classification (NCBI taxonomy): domain Eukaryota; kingdom Metazoa; phylum Arthropoda; class Insecta; order Hymenoptera; family Cynipidae; genus Druon; species Druon quercuslanigerum. Next base: position 17,872 of record JAAAKG020217117.1, read on the forward strand.
CCAATATTATACAAGTAAATTGAGTAATTTAAATATATATTTAAAATTACAAAAATAAATCAAATATATTTTTCGCAATGATCAGATTTTTATTAAAGGTAAAAATGCAGAACACACTTGAATCTCATTTTCAATCTGCGTGAGCAATCCTAATTCATCCCAATTCAGGACACTTCGAGTTCACACGGATTTAAATGTGGGTACGATTTGAACTTGATGTTGGTGTACGGATTCAAATAGATTGCAAATTAACTTCTTATCGGTTTGATTTGTATTTTTTAAATACTTCCGATTGTTTTGAATGACTTCCTATCCAAAACCTTGGTCAGGGTGCCTAATCAGTGGTGTCAGAACGCGGACATCTCTGGCGTAGGCGGTAGTGATTCCTGTTTATTTTTAAATTGACACATGGCGTTACATAAACTAAAAGTATTAAGGAATAACTACTGCACATGACAGAGATATCCACATTCTGACACAACTGTGCCTAATTCAGTCGAAATTTAATTTGAAGCACATTTTATTAATTTGAAAGGCATGTGTCAATTGTGTATCGTTTATGCATGTACGCTGCATTTTTACCTTGAATAAAAATGTGATCATCACGAAAAAGATATTTGTTTTCGTTTTAAAAAAATTTTTAATATGTTTAAAAAAATACTCATGTTACTTGTATAATATTGGCCACAATACACTTGTGACGTGCATAACGTGTACACGATATTATTATAAATTATGGCCAATTAAGGGCACGTCATTTTCGGCTGTCGTCTTACTTGTCATTTTTCCTATCGCTTTCCTGCGGTGGCGAAAAAACTACAAGGAGAAAATAACAAAAAAAAGATGACATGTTTGTCATTTTTTTTCTATCATATATTTTCGTAAGGGAGTTACTGTAAGAAAACTCAGTTAAACTGCTCACGAAACTAAAATTCTCACAATATTTTAACCATTATAGCCTAAATGTAAAAATTTATTAGTTACTCAACCTCAAATTCTTTAACTTAACTCGAATTCAATACTGACCACAGCCTCGATTTCAGAAATCTACTAATATACATAAAATAATTTTAGGATCTTCACTCATTCTTGGAGACTTACATACGTATGTTACAGCCTATTAAAACTTCGAATGCTGGTACGAGTTCTTAAGAAACGAGTCAGGCTTCAAAAAAATCGGGAGCTAGGAGCTAATATGGAACTTCTAGCTCAAAGTGTCTCCTTTGTAAGGAGGGCACTCTTTACTCCAATGCAATCATTGAAAAGCTCTGTCTGTTCCCGGAAGCTTTTTTCCAGTGCTTACTGAATCCGGGCTTTCAGGAGTGATTACTCGAGATAGATAATATTTGATGCATTTTGCTCACCCCCTGATACTGAAGTATGTCCCAAGTATGTCAGCAGCCTCCTCCGCTGCTTTGTACAGAAACGCTCCTATGCCCAATTTTTCATGCTTCCTGACGATTTTAAGAAGAGGGTCTCTTCCATTTGCGACTCTATGCGCTGTACCCAAAATAATCCTATTGTGAAGATATTCAAGGTTAAATATTCCACGACCACCTTGACGGCGTGGGATGTAGAGTCGCGGAACAAAAGACTTAAGATGCATGCTTTTGTTTATGTGCATAAACTTTGGTGTCCCGACATCAAGGGATCTGAGCTCGTTCTTCGTCCATGGAACCATTCCAAATGAATAGAGTACTACCGGAACGGTAAGCATGTTCGTTGCAGATAGTTTGTTCCTCGCCGACAGTTCGGAAGACCAAATCTGCCGGATGAGCCGTTTATATCTGCTTCGGAGAGTATCCTTTATAGATGTCACATCCTGAATGCGGCTGTGCGTGTCGTATAGAGCTTGTATTGACGAGCTGAGGGTCTTCAGAGAAACCACTAAGTTTTCCTCGCTTCAAATAAACCTTGGAGCATTTTTCTAACCCAGATTTTATTCCTATTTTCTTTCTTCTGTCTGCGGTAGGATAGGCACTCCGCTTATATAGCCCCTTTTTTCGAGTACTTCGGCATGATTTCGCAGGTGTTGATGCGAAAAGTGCGATAGCTCAGTGTGTTTCACGTACCACAGAGCATGCAGTCGTGCCATGTAATTCTCTTGTTCAGGGGTTAAACTCGCATCGTAGCATTCTAGCAAGTCGTGATTTTGTAGCTGCGTCCACCTAAAAGCCCCAAGATTCCGCCGATCTATCGTATTGACTCCATCTTAAAGGGCTCCCCTAGCTCTAGAGTGGTCGGTATTGTTGGCGGAGTCATTGTCGGGAGCCCTACGCATTCTATTGCTTGCAACCGCATTTACTACAACTATGCTTGGTCTTATCATTCTTGTTCCCACGAGAAGCTAGGCAATGGGGTTCGTCCATCCATGTAGAGCTTCGCACGCAAGGATAAGGCTGCCTACTCTGAGAGCTCGTCTGGTATCTCAGAGTCACCGTTCTAGACACCTCACCCAGGTGCCATTCAGCTTTCGGCATGGTTTTTAAATCGCCGCTTGGAGGTTAATTCCTTCGGGACCATCCCTTGACAATTTTCCGTGACTGGCAATCTTAAACTCTACACTTCTCTTACTTCAACGATTTTCTGTATTACTTTCTTGTTTTTTCTGATGCTTGTGCTTTTGGGTCAGGTATTACGAGGTCAAGGCGCGAGCGAATCTCTTAATTAAACAGTCGATACGCAGGAGTTGCACATGTTGTACACTGCGAAGTTCGCTGACAATCAAAAAGAAATCGAATTAATGCCTCAATAGAATTTACGCTGTTTTGAACACATTTCTTTAAACATAGCTTAAATGTCTTGACGAGTTTTTAGCAGCTATATTGCTCGATGGATTACCTGTTGAGGAGAAAGTGAGCTTCACACCATTTTGTTGTGTAAATTCCGAAAATTCTGCGCTCGTGAATTGTCCACCTTTTTTTATTAATGCAATGGGGCCTTGGGTGGAGTTTGTTTTAATGAACCGCATGCTTCATTTGGTCTTGTAATCTCTTCAGTTGCCTTATCTATACCGGGCCACCAAATATATGATCTGATTAGATGTTTCATTTTAACCATCCCCATATGACTTAAATTAACTTCGTTGAACATCAAATTGCGCAAGGTTTTCGAAATTACCAAATGGTATCCTCATAGTACGACCCCTCGTATTATAGTCCAGTCAATGAAAATGCAATAAAGCCTTATCTTGCAAAAGATCAGAATAAGACCAAACTTGGCAGCTATCTTCACTTTGGGGCCGCAATGAAAACCCAAAAAAGATCCCATAAAGCAGGCTCCTGCTAACAAAATCTCTGCCGAAATGGCGTCAAAGAATTCATTTTTTAGAAGTATCTCATTGCAACTGCACTTTAGAGCAGTATATAATATATCATAAATTTATCATATTATATATACATATATACATATACTCACACACATACATGTGCAAGTATCTATGAACTTATCGGTATGAATGGAATATCTACAATTTCTAGTTTCCAGATCACCCATGAGTTAGAATAAGTGAAGCGTTTATGTGTAAACGTAGTATTTCCAGTAGGCCAAATCCACAAGTTTTTTTTAGAAAAGCAGCAAAAGATGTTCAGTTTTATTAAGCATTGAAAGTTTTGGTTTTAGTCTTTTAGAGTACCTAAGTGGGTCTGGTAGACTTCTTTCTGAAGGCCTGATTAGGCCAGCTTGATTCATATATTACTAAAATTCAGCAGAATTTTCTTCAGGTTTACCATCCTCTTCCTCAGGTTATAACTTTTGTTCTTCCTCCTCCGGGAAGATTATAGCATGAATTAGTGTACTGTATTTAGACTTTCATTTGACACACTGTAAGCAAAAGCGAACTAAAAAAAAGACGTACGCAAAAGCGAAGTAAAAACGCGCGAGAGAAAAAACGAACTAAGAAAAGGCGAGAGGAAAAACGAACCAAGAATGAAGGGAGACGGTTCCCCCACTTTTGATTCATTACACCACGTGGTCGGTCTCTCTTCTCGAGGGTTCCCCAACTTCTCTCCCTGTAGTGCATCACCGAATTCTGCTGAAACGTGTAAACACTCGAACTCGTATTTTTCGCGATTCATAGTGATATTCGAAGTTTTTTATTTTAATCATGGATTTGTCCG
>JAAAKG020217128.1:0-21989 GCA_010014905.2 Druon quercuslanigerum
ACTATTTCTAAAAGTTATCAGGAACTATAGAACTATTCAAAAGGATGTCAGAACTCTAAAAAAAAATTCTAAAATTTTAATGTGGGGGGCCAACTTCACACGCATGTCTTCCTCGGCGGAAAAAAGTATAGTTTCAATTATATTTAGTCATATATTGGGAGCCCGTAAAGATTTGTTAATTTTGATAGGGTCAAATTAAAGACAAGATTTCAAATATTTTGTCATCAAAATTTTTAATTTTTGCTACAACCTTCTCAGGTTATTACATGACTGGAAGTAGATGTAAAAAATTCGACGAATTCTTAAATTGTTTTTAAAAACTTCCTAAGTGGTAACGATAGTAAAATTTATTAGATTATAATAGTAGTAAAAATTTCTAAAAAATTTTAACCAAATTCTAAAAAATTTATAATAGTAGTAAAATTTGTAGATTTCCAATTTTTTTTTTTAGAGTGTCAAAAATAAAGTTTAATGCTTGTTTAAATGATAATTTATATATTTCCCGCTTTTACACTTATATCTCACCTAAATTTATAGAATCCAATAAAAAAATATAATAAGTTTTGTTTAAGAAATCAACACTTTGATTGCAATTTTTTTTCTGAACTAAAAATTTTATTTAATTGTTGATCTTAGGTTTATTGACCAGGGAATATTTAATTATTAATTTTAGATGTTAATTTTTTTTGTCTACTGGTCTATATCAATATTATTAAAATATTGATAAATCTTAAGATTGTGAAAAAAATGTCTCTATGTCCGCTGGGATCTGAACTCAGGACCTTCAGATTTCCGGTCTGATGTTCTTACCAACTGAGCTACGGAGAAAGGTCCTAGGTTCAGATCCCACCGGAGATAGAGAAATTTATTTCACAATCTTAAGATTTATCAATATTTATAGACCAGTAGACAAACAAAACTAACATCTAAATTTAATAATTAAAAATTTTTTTACTTGAAAATTGAACTATTTTGTTAAAAAAATGTATTTTTGATCTGAAAATTCATATATAATTTCCAATTCAAAATTAACTTCTGAAACTGAAAATTTATCTATTCTATTTTTGGTTAAAAATTGATCTTTTTTAGTAGAAAAATAATCCTCTTTGTTGAAAATATAACCATTTGGCTAAAAAGGTATGTACTTTCTTCAAGTTCTTTTTTTTTGGTCGAAAATCAATTTTTGTTTCTTAAAAGTACAATTTTTTGTTCGAAATTAATATGATTCTGCAGTTGAGTATTTAATGATTTTGATGCACATTTATCTTTTTTTAGGTTTCTTAAAAATTTAATTTTTGGTTTTGATTCATAATTTTAGTTGAAAATTTATTTCTTTAGGTAATAATTAAAATAATTTCTTAACAATCCGTTCTTTGTTTTCTCACAAATTATTTATTTAACTGTCAATTAAATATCTGATTAAACATTCAAAGTTTGGGTTGAAAATGAATATTTATTAATTGAAAATTCGCCTATCTTCTTATTTGAAAATTCAACTCTTTGGTAGAATTTTTTTAAATTGAGAATTATTATTTTTTATCCAATGTATTACAAATTCAACTCGGTTTAAAATTTATCAAATTTGCTAAAAATTCATCTTTATATTAAAAAATTAAACTTCTTAGTTAAAAATTCATATTTTTCATCAAAAATATCATCCTTGGTTGAAAATTCAACTGTTGTGTAGAAAGATCGCATTTTGAGATTAAAATTCAACATTTTACATAATTTTTTTTCTTTGCTGACTGAAAAATCTTTCTTATTTAAAAATTCAGCGAGTTGTTTGAAAATTCATCTACTTTCTAAAAATTCGTTCTTTTGGTAGAAAATTAATCTTTTTGGTTAAAAATTCATCTTATCAGGCTGAAAATTTAAACAAATGATTTAAAGTTGAATTATTTAAAAAAAATGCATTTTTTAAGTGAAAGATGCACGATTTTAGTTGAAAATTTATTTTTCAAGTTGACAAATTAGAGTACCTTGTTCAAAGTTCGTTTTTTTGTTTTAATTCATTTTTTATCTGGAAGTTTAAATATTTGCTTGAAAATTCGACTGCTGGATGGAAAATTATATTTTTTAAATTAAAAATTCATATTTTCGAATTGAAAATTGACTTGTATTGTAGAAAATTCTTATGTTTGGCTTGGAAATTCATGTACTTGATAGAACACTTCTGTTTAAAAAACTCGATTTTCCAAATTGAAATTTTTTTCATTTAATTTATTAAAAATTCAACTGTGTGGATTTAGTTAAAAATGGATGTATTTTGTTAATCATTCATATTTTACTGGAAAATTATTCTTCTGATTAAAAATTCATATTTTTCGTGAAAATTTCATTTGTTTTTGTTAAAAATGCAAATATTTGGTTTAAAATGAATCTGTTTTATTTGAAAATTGTACAATTTTGTTTTAAAAAATCTATTTTTTTGGTTTAACTGTTTTTTTCATTCAAAATAAACAATATTTTCTTGAATAAAATATCAACTATTAGAATTTTTATAGAGGATTCATATTTTTTTATTTTAAATTAATCTACTTGTTTAAACGTTCAACGAATTTTTTAATTCATTAAAAAAGTAAAATCTCTCCCCCCCCCCCCACACTTTACCCAAATTGTCTTACGTCAATTTTCGTGGGCCCGTAATGAAATGGTCTCTTTGTTGTGATACTTTATTCGGATTGGTAGGTAATTTCTCGACAATGTTCAAATTCAGGACTCTTCATCGTGAACGAGGAGGAAGAACCTTTCTTATACATCAAGCGCACCCCATGAGGGCGCCGTGATTCAATGAAGTGACTTCTTTGTTCACGACGGAGGTTTGGTTTTTACCTCATTCATTGGCATTGCTTCTTCTTCTCATCCTTTCATCAAGATTCATGAGACCATTCTCAGCGTTGTCACCAACTTCTATAATATATTTACCCCAAAAACAAATGTCTCCATCTCGAACTTTTTTCGAAAGGTGAATGATTATGGGGCTTAAAATTAACGTGAATAAAACAAAAGCCATTGTGTTTGAAGAACTGAATGAGAAAACAGTATACAACATTTCCCTAGACGCTGAAAGAAGGATAAGAGTAAAGTCAACACAGTTGACATGCAATGTCTGCGCAATTTTTGCGGTAAAACACTAATGGAAAAGGGCGAGAATACAATTCCTAGACGAATTCCTAGACGATTAAAGAAGGATGAAAGTAAAGTTAACACAGTTGGCATACAATGCCTACGCAATGTTTGCGGTAAAACACTAATGTAAAATGGTAAGAAAAACAGTATACAACATTGCCGTAGACGACTGAAGAAGGATAAGAGTAACTTTAACGTGGTTGACATGCAATACCTGCGCAACGTTTGCGGTAAAACACTAATATAAAAGGGTAAGAAAAACAGTATACTACATTGCCCTGGATGATTAAAGAAGGATGAGAGTAAAGTTAACGCGGTTGGCATGCAATAACTGCGCAATGTGTGCGGTAAAACACTAATAAAAAAGGGCAAGAAAACAATATAAAACATTGTCCTAGACGATGAAAGAAAAATAAGAGTAAAGTCAATGCGGTTGGCATGCGATGCCAGCACGTTGTGTGCAGTAAAACACTATTTAAAAAGGGTCAGAAAACAGTATACAACATTGCCCTAGAGCAGGGGTCTTCAGCGAGATTAAATTTGGTCCCAAATGCTCTATTTACCAGATGGCTTGTTTTCACTACTACGCGACCTTACTCAACACGGAAAAATTCCGTCTCACTCTTTCAGCTGAAAAGAGATTCGTGGTAGTGAAAACGAAACATGCAAAATGAGTATTTTGCGGCCAAAGTTCCCCTCGTGAAGAGCCCTGCCCTAGAGGATAAAAGAATAATAAAAGTAGATTTATCGCGGTTTGCATGAAATACATGCGCAATCTGTGCGGTAAAACACAATTGGAAAAGGGCGAGAAAAAAATATAAAACATTTTCCTAGACGTTTAAAGAAGGATGAGAGTAAAGTTAACACGGTTGATATGCAATACCTGCGACATTTGTACGTTAAAACACTAATGGAAAAAGACAGTAATAAGATTCTAAAAGAATGTGGTGTAGAAGAGACACTGTTTAGCAAGAATAAAATAAATTTTTTCAGTTGATTTTGGGATATTAAGAGAATGAAAAAAGAACGGCTGACGAAACATGTATATTTAGGTGAAGTAAATGGTAGCGTGCCCAGAGGCAGACCGAGCAAAGAGTGTTGGAAATGTCTGAATGAGATCCTAAAACGAAAAATATTAAAAAGACACAAAAAACAAGCGCTTACGAAAGATAATGTATGGACGTGAAGGAACCTGTTTTAAAGAAATTCAACTATTTCTCGTTGAAAGTAAATACTGTTTTATTAAAAATTCTGCTATTATATTTTTAGTTCAGAGTTCATCTCTTTTGTTTAAAAATTACACTTTTGAAATTTAATTATTTTCTGGAAAATACGACTATCTTTGGTTCAAAATTTATAGTTTATGGTTGAAAATTCAAGTATTTGGTTAAAAGTTTAACTACAGTATTAAAACTTTATTTTATTTGTTGAAAATTTGATCGTTTTTTGTTAAAAATTCATTTATCTTGCTGATAATCCGTCTTTTTCAGTAGAAAATTAATCTTCTTGGTTAAATGTAACTAGTTGGTAGAAAGTAGAAATCTAAACCAAATAAAATTTCATTTTTTTATAAAAAATTGATTTTTCTGAATTAAAATTTCATTATGAAATTATTAACATAATTAATTATTATTTATTTATATAATTATAAAAAAATCAACCATTTGGTGGAACTAATTTGCTAAAAATTCATTTTTTGCTTGATGATTCATCATTTTATTTGACAAACCATTTTATCTTAAAAACCTCATTAGTTTGTTGAAAATTACGTTTTATAGTTTAAAATTAATTGTTTTAACTGAAAATCCAACTCATACATGGTTGATTCAAAGTTTTTCTTCCTAAGTTAAAATTTCAAATATTTTGTTTAAAATTTCTGTATTTTATTGATAATTCGAATTTGTTGGAGAATATTTTCTTAAAAATGTATCTTTTTTTATAGAAATTTAATTTTCTTGATTGAAAATTATACTATGTCGTTGAAAATTTACTTTAATGTTATTGAAAACTATGTTTTTACTGAAAACTTAATTATTCTATTTTTAGTTGAAAATTTATCTCTTTTAGCTGAAAATCCAACTATTTTTTGAAAATCCGCCTTTTTAGTAAAAGTACTCTTATTAGTTGAAACTTAATCTTTTTGGTAAAAAATTAATTTCTGTGGTTGAAAATGGAACTATTTTGTTGAGCATTCGGTTCCTTTTTGGTTAAAAATTTATTTCACTAACTGAAAATTAAGTATCTTATTTTTGGTAAAAAATTACTCTTTTTAGTTTATATTCTAACTGCTGATTGAACTATTCTAGTTTCGGTTTGTTTTATCCTTTTTAGTTGAGAAATCATATATTATTTAATTGAAACTGTTTATTTTTTGGTAGAAAATCATCTTTTGGGTTTCAAATTGAATTATTTTGTTAAGAATTCATTTTTTTCGTTTGTTTCAAAATTAATTCTTTTATTTTTGGTTAAATTTTTTTTTTAATTCTAGTTTTGGTTGAAAATTGATATTTTTGGTTGAAGATTCATCAGTTTATTTAAAAATTCATTTATTAGGTATATGTTTGATTTCATACCTACAATAATTTAGATATTGGGAATTTGTCGCAAGCTGAATAAAAAACTCTTTAATGCGAAGAATACGTTTTCTAGTATTTTGATATCTTTTACTATTTAAATTAGGCGCCCTTTACCATTTGAAGCGATACATTTGCTCGCGAAATTTTAAAAATGAAATTATTATTAATAAGGATAGAAAATACAATTTTTTAAATCTTTATTCAAAATGTTTATAAATTCTCATTAAGTTCTCAAAGCACATAAAGATCGAACATATTCACTGGGTGGGGAAGTGACGTGATGAGGGTAGGAGGAAAAATGTTGTGATAGTCGGTACGGAAGGGAAGGACAAGTATGAATGGGTTGAGAAGTAGGGAAGTGAAGCGAAGGGAAGGGAATTATAAGATAAGATAGGATTGGATAGGATAGGAGAGTTGTGGCGATAGATTCGTAATGGGATTTTGAAAGAGTCGGTGAGAGGTGGGTGGACTAAGATTAGTTCGCATAGAGGTAGATAGTATTTTCAACAATTAGTTTTTTCTTTGATTCCTGTACTTTTTTCCTGGAGGCGAAGTAGGGGAGGGAGACTGAGGTAGTTTGCGAGATACGAAGCCATGAGGTGAGAGGAAGAGGGAAAATGTTATGATAGTCGGTAGGGAAGGGTAGAGGAAGTAGGGGAGTGGAGCGAGGAGAAGGGGATTATAAGATAGGATCAGATAGGATATGATAGTTGTGGTGATAGGGAAGAGTCGGGCGTTGGGAAGGAAAAGTGAGAATTCGGGCTGGTTAAATAGCATCGGATAGGCGTGGATAGTGGAGAAGTGGGAGTGTTAGGAAAAGGGTGAGATTTTTAAGACCTAATAATCGTTTTAATAGACTACGAACCACTCTTTTTTATGTGTATAACGCCTACTTTAACTAACTTTTAGGGTTTTATAGTCTCGGGAAGACACTCTTATAGTAACTCACAACTCATGGCACTCATGGCGAGATGAACTTGGGGAAGTGTGGGAAATAAGGGGTGTGGAGGAAGTAAGAGGAATGATGGGTTAGAGGAAGTGAGAGGAATGATAGGTCTTGAGGAAGGAGAAGGATGATGGGTGTTGAGGAGGTGAGAGAAATGAGGTGTGTTGAGGAAGTGAGAGGAATAAGGAGTTTTTAGGAAGTAAGAGGAATGACGGGTGTTGAGGAAGTAAGAGAAAATATGGAGGAAAGTGAAGAGAGGGTAAAGTAGATGGTGAAGAAGATGAGGAAGGAAAGAGAGGCGAATTTTGATGTATAGGGACGGTAAGTAGAGTGCAGAACGGATGTGGTGGTGTAGAGGAGAGGTAGAGGAATGTAGGGGAAAGAGGAGAGGGAAAATATTGAAAGGGAGGGTGAACGACTTATTTACATCCTCAGGCGCAAGGTCCCTACTTTAACTAATTTATATAAAATTGAATAATTTCGATACTGAAGATTAAAGAAGGTACTATTTCCCAACAAAATATGCAATTTAAAATGGCTGCAGATACTTTTATTTTCATTTAAGTTTCCGAATGACAGATGACATTCCCATCAGTCAGGGTGTCATCGCACTCGATTTGTGAGACGAGATAAGAGGAAGACGGAGAATGTTATGATAGCCGATGAGGAAGGGAAGGTCAAGTATGAATTAGTAGAGGAAGTAAGGGAGTGGAGGGAGGAGAAGGGGATTATAATATAGGATCGGATCGGACAGGATAGTTGTAGTAATAGGGGAGAGTCGGGTGTTGGGAGGGAAATGTGAGAATTCGGCCTGATAAAATAGGATCGGACAGGCGTGGATAGTGGAGAAGTGGGAGTATAACGCATACTTGAACTAACTTTTAGGGTTTATAGGAAATAGGATATAAATAGGATCGGACAGGCGTGGATAGTGGAGAAGTGGGAGTATAACGCATACTTGAACTAACTTTTAGGGTTTCATAGTCCCAAGAAGACACTCTTATTGTAACTCACAACTCAGGGAACTCAGGGAAAATAGGCGAAAGGAACCTTGGGAGGTGAGGGCAATAAGGCATGTCCAGAAATTAAGAAGAATGATGGGTTAGAGGAAGTGGGAGAAATGATGAGTGTTGACGAAGCGTGAAGGATGATGGGTGTTGAGGAGGTGAGAGAAATGAGATGTGTTGAGGAAGTGAGATGAATGGGTTGTATTGAAGAAGTAAGAAGAATGTGCGGTGTTGAGGGCGTGAGAAGAATGAGTGGTGTTGTGGAAGTAAGAGAAATAAGTGGTGTTGAGGAAGTGAGAGAAATGAGACGTGTTGATGAAGTAAGAGGAATGACGGGTGTTGAGGAAATGAGAGAAAATGTGGAGGAAAGTGCGGAGAGGAGGAAGTAGATGGTGAAGAATTTGAGGAAAGGCAGAGAAGGTGCAGAAGGGATGTCGTGGTGTAAAGGAGAGGTAGGGGAATGTAGGGGAAATAGAAGACGGAAAATATCGAAAAGGTGGTCTGAACGACTTATTTACGTCCTAATAGGCTACGAAACCTTTTTCTGCAGGCGTAAGGTGCCTACTTTAACCAAATTTTTATAAAATTGAATAATTTCGATACTGAAGTTTAAAAAAGGAATTATTTTCCAACAAAATCTGCAATTTAAAATGGCTGCAAATACTTTTGTTTTCATTGAAGTTTCCGAATGACAGATGACATTCCCATCAGTCAGGGTGTCATCGCACTCGAGTTGTTGGCGCACCCCGGAAAGTCAATGAAGGTCCCATGTGTGCGAAATGTAATCGGGCGGCAGGTGTCTCGCTGACGTATCTTAACGAAGGACAACCCCCATTGCCATAAAACTCCACCTCTATCCTTCTGCCTTCTATCTTGCGAAAGAAGAATCTTCCTTAACAAGCATTGAGCAGCATCCGAGGGCGTAAAGGGAACTTTTTTTCCAACTTTTTTTCCTTGTTAAATTGTTTGCTCCCATTTCAGAGCAAAGTGAAGAATACTGCGATTTCAAGAGGAATATTATTCTCTTTTTGTCACTGTTTCTCTTCTTACACTTCGTTAAAAGATTAGGGATCGAATTCTCCTAAAATGTTGGTATTTTTCGATTTTATAGAATTAAGGTTTGTCTCTTTAATATACAAAGTTGTACAGGCCAGGGATAAACTGGAAATTAGGCTAAATGTCTGCTTTTTTTAATTTTTCCTAAATAATTTTTATTACTTTTATTACTTGATGGAAAATTTAATAATTTTGTTTAAAGAAACTGATTCTTTTTGGTTAAAAATTTCACTGTTTTTTCGAAACTTCGTCTTTTTGTTAAAAGCTCGTAATTTTTTATGAGATTTAACAATTATTTATTTAAAATTATTTTATTTTCATTCAGATTTATACATTATTAGTTATTTCTTTTTTGTAGATTTATCCTTTTGAATCAGTTAGTAAATTGAAAATGCATTACTTCACCTGCAAATTCTTTTTTTTTTATTAATTTTTTTAACTGAAGATTAAACTTTTCCGTTTTTTATCGTAAATTCGTCTTCTTGCGTTGAAAATTCAATTATTTTGATAGAAAATTAAATTTTTTCAAACATTCTAATATGTTTATTGAATTTTCCTCTAAATTTAAATTAAATTAAAATTTTAATATGAATAAATAAAATTTTATTTTTCTCTTTTGTCGAAAATTTGCCTTTTTGCCTTTTTTTTCAATTTTTCTCTTTAATAGAAATTTAACTGTTTTCAGTTTCAAATTCTATAGTTTGGTTCAAAATTTATCTTCTCTTGTTGACAATTGAACAATATTTTTTAAACTCGTAATTTTTTATTGAATTTAACTATTATTTATTTAAAATTATTTTATTTAGATTCAGATTTATATTATTAATTATTTATTTTTGGTACATTTATCATTTTTAATCAGTTAGTTAATTGAAAATGCATTACTTCAGCTGCAAATTATTATTTTTTTTAGTTAATTTTTTTTACTGAAAATGAAACTTTTCCGTTTTTTGTCGAAAATTATACTTTTTTTGTTAAAAATTCTACCTTTTTAGTAGATATGTAATCTTCTTGTTTCAATTATTTCTCTTTTTTGGCTAAAAATACAACTGTTTGCTTGAAAATAGCCTCTTTTATTGAAAATTTTTATTTTTATGTTCAAATTTCAACTTTTTAACAAAAAATGCATCTTTTGGCTTAAAATCGTGTTGCCTTTTTTAATTGATAATTGTCCTTTTTCGGTTTAAAATCCAAAATTTTGTTTGGAAATTAATGTATTTCGTTGAAAAATCGTCTTTTTATTTGGATAAATTTCATACCTTTTAGAAAAATTTTAATATTCTATGGTTTAAATATCAACTATTTTTTTTTTTTGAGAATGTATATTTGTGGGTTTAAAATTCAACTATTTGGTTTAAAATTTTATTATTTCCTTTAAAATACATTTGTTTTATATCAACTATTTTTTCATAAAGTTAACCAATTTTTTTTTAAATATCAACTATTTGATTTTTTTTGTTGAGAGCTCATGTTTTTGTTCTAAAAAATTATTTTTTTTTTCAAAAACTCAAATATTTTTGGTTCAGGTTTTATCTTTTTTGTTTAAAAGTTTAGTCGTTTAGTTAAAATTTATCTCTGTATAGCAAAAATTAAAGAATTTGATTCAAAATTTCATTATTTTGTTTATCTTTATTAGCTTTGTGTCTTCAGTCAAAATTTTAGCGTAGAAATAATTTTTTAACGTGTGAGCATTTGTAATATCGCGATATTTAATATTAAATTTCCTATAGCAGAATAATTTTTTTTTTTAGAATTTTTTTTATTATTATTATTAAGAATCTTTGTAGGTTTAAAATTCAACTAGCTGGTTCAAAATTCCAATAATTTGTTTAAAATACATTTTTTTTATATCAACTGTTTTTTCATAAAATTAAACAATTTTCTTTTGAAATATCAACTATTTGATTTTTGAGTACTCATATTTTTGTTCTAAAATTTTTTTTTCAAAGTCGCATCTATTTTTGGTTCAGGTTTTTTTTTGTTTAAAAGTTTAGCCGTATAGTTCAAAATTGATCTCTGTAGAGCAAAAATTGAAGAATATGGTTCAAAATTCAAGTATCTTCTTTAAAATTTAATTATTTTCTTTATCTTTAATAGCTTTGTTTCTTTAGTCAAAATTTTACCGTAGAAATAATTTTTTAACTTGTGAGCATTTCTAATGTCGCGATTTTTAATTTTGAATTTCCTCAGACAGAATAATTTTTTTTAAATTATAAATTTTTTTCATTATTATAAAGAATCTCATAATTATGTTCTATTAACCTTTAATTAAGGTTCTAATTTCTACTGATTATCATTTCTCTGTAACTGAAATTTATTTAAACAATCATGTTTGTTAATCTATTTTGATTATCATTTACTATAACTAAAGTGTCGAAGTTGATTGGGACCGATGTAGAAAAAGTCACAAATTTATATGTTAATTTCAGAAAATATTGTTTAAATAAAAATAATTTTACCAAAGATCTTTCTGTCTCATGTGAAGTAGATGAAAAACTGTACAGTAATTGAGCAACGCCTAAATGTCGATTGCTTTAAAAATATAATAATACGTGTTTTTTCATAACATCATAAATCTGTGGGGGGGGGGGGTCATGAAAATTAAAAAAAAAATGATGACCCTTACTACCACCCTGTAAAGGCCCTTCAGAAAATAAAGCCTTCATTTAATTTTTACCTTGAATTCCCGATCAGCTTTTTGAGATGCCGAGGAGTCATTCGACTGGACCAATCGGAAAGGACAAGAAGAGCCTGAGCCCTCATAAGCGACAGCACGTCCTGCGGCGTTGCTTCTGGGCGTCACGAACCTTTTAAAGCCCCTCTGTTATCCTTAGCGGGTTCCCGAAGGACTCTCTTATCTCTCAGCCGGTGTTTGCCTTGTGGATCTTGGACCAGGGCCACGAATGGAAGGTACACCGACAACCCAGGATTCAGGGTGAATTCCACAACTCAAAATATCCAGGAAGTGGATAAAAGCCGGTTTTGCTCCTCGAAGGAGGTGGACTTGAATAGGGGGTGAGAAGAGGAATGACTGACTGAGAGATGAGAGATGAGAAATAACAAGGCGGAGGGTGAAGTCGGGGACAAACTTTTGGGATATAGGCGACAATCCTCTGTGCAAATGTAGTCACAGGGACACAGAACGGACGTCTCTAATGGCAACGAAATTTCAATGCCAAATGGTACTGCGATTCAAGGATCAAGGATCACCGAACGCTATTGCAAATCCTTCTTTGGCCAAGAGATTTGACGTTGAAAAATGAATGGAAAACAAATTCTAGAGATGTATTTCAGATTGGATTTAAAATTATGGTTTATAAAAATCTTTTTTTCTGTAAAGCTTTTTTAATCTTGATTACTTTATCATTTTGTGTTACTTCTTAAATGCAAAGCACCCATACTTTACCACCTTTTCCGTCTTATTCATCATCTTTCCCTTTTTTTTGTACCCCTCCTGTTTCCACTGCTTGACTCCTTCTAAATAATTTTACCTCTCTTAATCACCACACTCTCCATTATCTCCTTAAGCCACAACACTCTTGACCCTTTTCCCAAACCGCCTTCCTCCTTTTTCCACTCTTTAGCTCCCTCGCATATACTTCTTCCAGTTTTAAACTTTCAAAGTCCTCACTCCCTATCTTCTTTCAACATTTACTACCATCTCCATCTTATCTATCATCTTTCTCTATTGCTGCATACCTATTTTTCCTCTCCAAATGGTCCTATTTACTGCTCTCACTCATTAAATCTCTGCCATATACTTCTTCGACTTTTAAACTAACAGGGCCCGCACTCTTCATCTTCCCACTAACCTTTACTAGCCTTTTCATCTTATTTTATATTTTCTTCTTGCCTGTGTACCCTTCCCATTCTCCTCTCCCTGCTTCTGTATTATTTGGCTCCTTTCGAACGCCTCATTCTTCATCCTCTCATATTAGAACTTTCTACTCCTTTTTGTCCCTCTTTACCGTCCACCATCATCTATATATTTCTCGCGCTCTTTAACTCTCTTTCGCTTTTAAGATCACATTGCCCACACTATCGCCCACACTCTTCATCCTGTCTAACATATTTTCTCTAATCTGTGTACCACCTACCCCTTCCTTCCCTTTTGACCCTACACCACCATCCATATATTTCTCCCACTCCTTAACTCTGTCCCACTCTTGAGCTCACATTGCCCACGCTATCGATCTCCCCCTGACCTTCAGTACCGTCTACATTTTATGTACCATATTTTCCCTACTGTGTGTGATCTTTTTCCCTTTGGTGCCTTTTTGCCCTCCACTAGCACTCATATTTTTCTCCCACTCTTTAACTCTTTCTTACTTTTAAGCTCACAGTGCCCACACTAGCGACCTTCCTCGGACACTCTTCATCCTACCTACTATATTTTCTCTATTCTGCGTACCACTACCCCTTCCGTCCCTCTTTACTCTACACCACCAGCCATATATTTCTCCTACTACTTCGCTCTGTCTAAACTCTTAAGCTCGCATTGCCCACCCTGTCGATCTCAACCTAACCTTAAGTACCCTCTACATTTTATCCACTATATCTTCTCTATTGTTTGTGCTCGCTACCCCTTTCGTCCCTCTTTACCGTCCACCAGCACCCATATACTTCTCCCACTCTTTAACTCTGTACCACTCTTACGCTCACATTGCCCACACTAACGATCTTCCCCTGATCTTTACTATCCTTTCCATTTATCTACAATATTTTCCCTATTCTATATACCACCTAAACCTTTCGTCCCTCTTTACCCTCCACCATCACTCATTAATTTCTCCCTCTCTTTAACTCTTTCTTACTTTTAAGCCCACATTGCTCACACTATCGATGTTCACCTTACCTTTTCTATCCTCTACATTTTATCTACCACATTTTCGCTCTTGTTTGTGCCCGCTGCCCCTTTCGTTTCATTTAACCTACACCATCACCCATATACTTTACACACTCTTTAACTCTTTCTTAATTTTAAGCTTACATTGCCCACACTATAGACCTCCCCTGGAAACTCTTTATCTTATCTACCATATTTTCCCTATTCTGTATACCGCTCCCCCTTCCGTCCCTCTTTACCACCTACACCACCACCCATATATTTCTCCGACTCCTTAACTGTGTCCCACTCTTAAGCTCACATTGCCCACGCTATCGATCTCCTAATGAACTTTAGCACCCTCTACATTTTATGTACCATATTTTCCCTATTGTGTGTGCCCGCTTCCCCTTTCGTCCCTCTTTACCCTGCACCACCACCCATTAATTTCTCCCACTCTTTTACTCTTTCTTACTTTTAAGCTCACATTGCCCACACTAACGATCTTCCCCTGATCTTTACTATCCTTTCCATTTATCTACAATATTTTCCCTATTCTGTGTACCCCCTACACCTTTCGTCCCTCTTTACCCTCCACCATCACACATATATTTCTCGCGCTCTTTAACTCTATTTCGCTTTTAAGGTCACATTGCCCATACTATCGACCACCCCCGGACTCTCTTCATCCGATCTAACATATTTTCTCTATTCTGTATACCACTTCTTTCGTTCCTCTTAACCCTACACCACCATCCATATATTTCTCCCACTCCTTAACTCAGTCCCACTTTTAAGCTAAAATTTCCCACGCTATCGATCTCCCTCTTAACTTCAGTATCCACTACATTTTATCTACTATATTTTCCCTATTGTTTGTTCCTGCTGCCTCATTCGTCCCTCCTCACCGTAAACCATCACCCATATATTTCACCCACGCTTGAACTTATTCTTAACTTAAAAATCACATTGCTCACACTATCAACCTCCCCTGGACCCTCTTTATCTTATTTACCATATTTTCCCTAATCTGTGTACCCCTACCCCTTCTGTCCCTCATTACCCTAAAGCACCACCCATATATTCCTCCCACTCCTTAACTCTGTCCCACTCTTAAGCTCGCATTGCTCATGCTATCAATCTCCCCCTGACCTTCAGTACCCTCTACATTTTATCTACCATATTTTCCCTATTGTGTGTGCCCGCTTCCTCTTTCGTCCCTCTTTACCCTGCACCACAATCCATTCATTTCTCCCACTCTTTTACTCTTACTTACCTTTAAGCTCACATTGCGCACACTATCGATCTTCCTCTAACCTTTTCTATCCTCTCCATTTTATCTGCAATATTTTTCCTATCCTGTGTGCCCCCCCCCACTCTGCCGCCTCTCTCCATTGCTCCGATTGCATAGTTTAAATTTTATATTATTTTTATTTTACTTTTTCAAAACATATATATTTTAGTTCCTTTTATAAAATCTTTTTTGCAATTTGTATAATACTGCTTTTTCTAATTAAAATTTTAATTTTTTAAGAATATTTGATCTGATTCATTAGTCATTATTAATGATCTAGATTAAAAATAGTGTAATCTGGGAAGAAGAAAATAATTAAGAAAAAAGCTCTACTGAGGTGGAAAAAAGTAATTAAGGGAAAAGCTTGACTAATGTATAGGCCACCCTCGGTGACATTCATATTTTCACATTATCTGCACTTTTAAAATTCTCTAAAATATCTCGTTTTGATCCCAGGACATTGCAAATCTTCCATCTCTCCAGAACGTGACTCTCTGGCTGGGTGACCGCTGGAAACAGGATAATCTGGAAATAACTGGGAATTTTATAAGACCGGGAAAAACTCAAAAATGAAAGTGCATTTTTTTTACCGGGAATTTTACAAAATTTTCATCAAAGAATCTATCCAAGTTTAATTAAACAATGTTCAAAATAATTTAAATAATTTTTTAAATTATCTGTTTAATTTGTGTATTTTTCAATTATATCAAAAAGTTTAAAATGCGTAATTTGAAAATCTTTCAGTTGCGAATTTTCCATTTTCGAATTTCAATTTTTAAGTGTAAGTTTTTCATTTAAAGAATTTTAAAATGCAGTTTTTAAGACTTAAACAATTAAACATTAGTAGCGTTTGAATCGACAATTTTTGATAAAACCCCTTTTTAGTTGACCCATTGTAAATACAACTTATGATTTTAAAAATTAAACTATAAATTAAGGATCAGAAAGTGAATAATAATTGGGTTTACAAGACTTTTTGGAATCAGTTCAAAATTTAAGAATTTCCTGATTGGAACTTTATAAACTATTTTTCATTTTAAACTAACTTAAAAATAATATATTTATAATTAAACATTTTTTGAAACTTAAAATATTGTTTTATTCTAAAATTTGAATTTCTTTTTTTTAATTAAGAAAAATAATCATTGCCGAGTATAGTTAGGAATAGTTCCTTTTCCATGCTATGTCAGTTATTATGAATTAAATATTCAAAACTAAAAAAAATGAAACTTTGTACATTACAATTTTAACTTTTCTATTTTCAAAAATTTAATTTCCAAGTAAAATTGTTGAATTATAAAAGGCTTCAAAAGAAGAAAAAAACATTCTCTTATAATTCATAGCAAAATTAAAAATTACTTTCTATAACGAAAAATTAATTTTAAGGCAATATTTAAAAATATATGCAAAATTGTCAAAAATGAATCCAGAAGATTTTAAGCAAATATTTTTAATTTTACAGGATTAAAAAAAGTTAGAAAGAATAATTAAGTTATATATAATAATAGTTAAGTTAAAATAATAATAATTAAAAACTTGAATAAATCTAAAATAACATTTAGATTTTTCAAGATTTTGAAGATTTTCAAGGATTTTAGAAATATTAAAAAAAAAATTAATTAACTATTAATTTAAGAAGTCTTCAGTTTGTAACAAAAATATAGTCGTTCAATTTTTAATATTTCTAACTTAAAATTGCTCAAAATTATTTGCAACTTAATTTTCATTGCTTCAAATGGAAAAATTGTTAACTCTAGTATTCGAATGTTTAATTTTATTGATATTAAACCATTTTTAGAAACTGGGAAAAAACCGGGAAGTTCCCGGAAATTTTTTTATTTGGTTAAAACGGCCACCCTGATTGAGATTTAAAAGAAACCCTTTGTGAAGAAATAAGTAAAATCGGAATACTGTTTTAACAAGTCTCGCAATTTTAATTTTTCAAATTTCAAAATTCTATAACCATTTGTTGACAGGTATTTAGGTTTTGAATTCGTTTAGGAAATTGTTTAACGAAATGAAATCTGCCGGATAAATTTGGACGAAATTCTCTAATTGTTTATAACATTAACCATTGCTTTGGATTTACAAAAATTGTTACGTTTTGTCGAGTTAAATTAATCGTGTACTTCAACAAAACGAATGTTTGTTGACTCAACATCCCTGAAGAACTGATGATTCAGAGGATCATCCGAAAATATTGGCAAAGTCACGTTAGCAATGGCGCCATCTATGCGTACTTTAACTCTTCCATATTTATTATTGAGATCCAGTCTAGGAGCCATCAGTGGAAATAAACTTTTTACCCAGATTAATCCCAAGATGAAACCATTCTCTTCTACCACTTTATAAGTACCTCTTCTTAAGGGGTAAGATCGACCTCTATAATGCACATTTTCGAAATGGTGAACATTAAGTTGAATGGGTTCAGGGTGAACTGCGTTTTCTTTATGGGTTGAAGCTAATTCTGAAAAATAAAAATGTAAGTAGCATATTTGTTAATAAATTAATTAATAAGTCATAGTTATTATTGTTATTAGCTATTTAATCGGTACGTTAAAGAGAAAGAAAATAAAACTCAGTCTGAGATCAGAGAGGCCACAGGAGCCCCCTTAAGGCCCTTTATCAGAATGTTTAATCGCGTCTCAATTTTGAGGCCACAGGGTTGAATATTTTTGTATAAGTTTTTGCATACCTAATCTAAATAACCATATCTTAGGACAAGCAGAGCCGGTTTTTCGATAAAATGTTTATATTTTGTGTAATGATCAAAATCGGTGAGAACAGCGAGCCCACACACCTTCGTCAAACTCCAGTCGGCAGACTCCCCGCAGGGAGAGAGATTATCCGGAACTAATGAACCCGTGCATTGTTATAAGATTTCGCCCAGTTAGAAAATCTTATTTATATTATAAAATCATTGATTAATTTAATTTAAACTACCAGAATTAATTTATTTATATAATTAAGTTTTTTTTCTAAATGTAAATCTTAGTCTTAATCTAAATCTTAATTTTATGAACTATTTTTTTTCAATTCGGAAAGGGCGTTTAATTTAAATAGTAAAAAAGTCCAATTATTACACAATTAATATCCCAATTTCTAAATTCTTCTAGGTATAAAACTAACCATATATTAGTGCAAAAAAATTTTGTTTCTAAATACATTTTAAACACTTTTTAGTTTAGTTTTCAAATAAAAAAAGATATATTTTGAACCTAAGAAATTAGTTTTTAACTAAAATAATAAACCTTGAACCAAAAATATGAATTTTTAATCAATTAGTTGAATTTTCAACCCAAAAATAAATGCTCAACCAACAAAAAATAAATTTTTTAACAGAACATTTTTTTTTTATAAAACTTTTTTCATTCCAAAAATAGAATCATTAAATTTTCAGTTAAAAAACTCAAAATTGAACAAAAAAAATTAATTCTCAACAAAATGATTCAATTTCGAACCCAAAAGAAATATATAAATTTTCAATTGAAAAAGGTAATTTGCAATTAGAAAAGTAAATTTTTTTTCTTAATTTTCAACTAACATGAAACGAATTTTTAGTCAAAGAAATACATTTTTAATCACGTTTATGAATTTTCAAACAAAAATATGAATTTTGACCAAATAGTGGATTTTTCAACCCGAGAAATTAATTTCTGTAAAAAACAAAAAAAAATAACAGTTAAATTTTCTATAAAAAACAACATTTTTTAACGAAAAAGATTACAATTCTATCAAAACAGTTGAAGGAAGTTTTAACTAAAAAGATCAATTTTCTACCAAATCTATAATACTTAAATTTTCAGTTAGTAAAATATATTTATCAAAAAAAAGAACAATATTTCAACAAAATAGTTACATATTCAGACACAAAAATTAATTTTTAACCAAAAGGATGAATTTCAAAGTTTTGGTTATTAATTTTCAATAGTATTGATAATATAATAATCTAAATGCATTGGTTTGGAATCAACCACAAAAAAAATGAGATTATTCTTTCTACTAAAAAAGACGGAATTTTAACAATCAGATACATTTTCGCCAAAAACAAATAAATGTTTAACTAAATATAGAATAATTAAATTTTTAGTAAAAAACTTCATTTTCATTTAAAAAATTCAATTTTGAACGAAATAGTATAATTTTTAACGAAGAAGATTAAATTTCTATCAAAACAGATAAATTTTCGACAAAAAATGGAACAGTTATATTTTCAGTTAAAAATATAAATTCTACATTAGAAAAAACTAATTTTTAACCAATAAGATTAATTTTCTAGTAAAATAGGTGAAGTTTTAGCAAAGTGCATTTTAAACCAAAAAGATGAATTATTCGCCAAGAAGATTAAATATTTTCCCAGAAAATTCGAATTTTCTATCAAATATAATAATTTTTAACCAAATATTTAAATTTTCGACTTAAAAAGATAAACTTTGAACCAACATGTGCAAGTTACATTTTCAATTAAAAAAATTTATTCTCAACTACAAAACATACTTTTGAAGAAAATAATTAAAAATATTAATTTTCAAGATTTTAAACGATTTCAAGTTTGCTTAGAAGATTTCAAATTTTTTAAAAGATTTCAAAAGATTTCACAAAGATTCCCAACATTTCGCAAATATTTCCAAGATTTTACAAATATTTCAAAACATTTCCCGAATATTTCGAAGCTTTTTTAAACAATGAAAGACTTCATAAATATTTCAAAGAATTCAAAAGGATTTCAGAAGATTTCAGTGATTTTAAAGGAACACAAAAGATTTCTTAAAGGAAGATTTCACAAAGATTTAAAATTCTTTCACAAAGATCACAGAGATTTGACCAACATTTTAAGGTATTAAAAATATTTTCATTATTTTAACGGAATATAAAAGACTTCATAAAAATTTAATAAAGATTTTAAATTCAAAGATTTTAAATTTGTTTAGAATATTTCTAAAGATTACAAACATACTCAAAATTTCACAAATATTTCCAAGATTTCACACAGATTTTAAAAAATTTTACAAAAATTTGAACTATTTCAATCGAATACAAAAGATTTCAAAATTTTAAAAGAATTATAAAATGGTACAGTACGCCAAAATACAAAACATTTCAAAGATTTTAAAAGAGTTCACATTCTTTTAAAAAAATTCAAAATATTTCACAGAGGTTTCAAATACTCTACAGGTCTCAAATAAATAAAAAATATGTATGAAAGATTTCAAAATTATTTGAAAACATTTAGAAGAATTTAAAAATTGTTAAGTTAACAAAGATTTCAGAACATTTCAAAGACTTTAAACAGTTTCAGAATGTTTCGTTAAATATGAAAAGATTTCAGAAAATTTTAATGATTTCAAATGAACACAAAAGGTTTCACGAAAGAAAAAAAAGAAAAACGAATAACGAAAGATTTCACAAATATAAAAATTTCACAGAAATGTCAAGATTTTGAGTACTTAAAATATTTCAACGAATTCACAAAGATTTGAAAAATTTACCAAAGATTTCACAAAGACGACTTATTTTCGTAAAAAATTAAAAATTAGTTTATTTATGATTCTGCTTTCTTTAGAAAAAACTTTATTTCTCGAAAAAAATTAAAATAAATATAATTCATCAACCAAATGAATGAGTTTTTAACAACTTAGTTCTACTTCAAACTAAATAGTTGTATTTTTAACCAAAAATGATGAATTTTTAACGAAAAACGTGATATTTGATATTTTTATCAAAAAGGATTTTAATTTTATACCGATAATAGTTGAATTTAACCAAAAAAGTTGACTTTTCAACAAAAAATTCGTAAAAAAGATTCATGAAAATTGGTTAATATTTGCATTAATAATGTGAATCTTTTCTTTTATTTTCTTCTACGCACATAATTTTTAATCCATAAGTAGATTGTTTCCAAGTCTTTCGAGAATAGGTCTGTCTTTTATTATTGATTTATTATTATTATTAATACTATTTATTATTATATTATACTTTATTATTATAAATTAAGTTTTTTTCCTAAATCATATTTACTACTTTGTAACAAAACTTAATTTAGTTAACTATTTTTCCTAGAAGATAAGTAATATTATTGCAAAAAAATTTTGTTTCTAAACACATTTGAAACGCTCTTTAGTTGAGTTTTCAATTAAAAAAGAACTATTTTGAACCTAAGAAATTAATTTTAAACTAAAATGATAAACCTTAAACCGAAAATATAAAATTTTAAACAACTGTTTAAATTTTCAACCCAAAAAAAAATGCTAAAACAACAAAAAATAAATTCTTTAACAGAATAATTTTTTTTAAAACAAATTTTGTATTCCAAAAAAAGAATTATTAAATTTTCAGTTAAAAAACTCAAATTTCAACAACAAAAATTTATTCTCAACAAAATAATTCAATTTCAAATTTAAAAGAAATATATAAATTTTCAAATAAAAAACATAATTTACAAACCAAAACTAGAATAGTTCAATTTTTAATTAGAAAAGTAAATTTTTTTATAACTTAATTTTTAACTAACAAGAAACGAATTTTCAGTCAAAGATATACATTTTTAATCACGTTTATGAATTTTCAAACAAAAATATGAATTTTTGACCAAATAGTGGAATTTTCAACCCGAGAGATTAATTTATATAAAAAACAAAAAAACAGAATAGTTAAATTTTCTATAAAACAGAATATTTTTTAACGAAAAAGATTACATTTCTATAAAAAAGTTAAATTTTTCAGAAAAAATGGAATAATTAAAGTAAATTTTATATTAAAATGATAAATCTTCAACTAAAAAAAATTTAATTTTTAATCTAATAAATGAATTTTTAAATAAAAAGATAAATGTTCTACCAAAACTATGATACCTTGATTTTCAGTTAGTAAAATAAATTTCCAAACAAAAAAGGAACAATATTTCAACAAAATAGTTACATTTTCAGCCACAAAAATTAATTTTTAACCAAAAGGATGAATTTCAAACAATGAGATTATTCTTTCTTTTAATATTAAAAATTAAGTTTTTTACTAATAACTTATTTATTCTATATTTAGTTGAACATTTATATGTTTGGGCGAAAATTTAACTAATTGTTAAAATTCCGTCTTATTTAGTAGAAAGAATTGAATTGAATTTTGTGGCTGAAAAGGTAACTATTTTTTGAAAATTTGT
>JAAAKG020217139.1:0-21989 GCA_010014905.2 Druon quercuslanigerum
AAATAATAAAAATAACAAGAAAAAATAAAATAAATAATAAAAATGTATAAATTTAAAATTCACATTTTGAATATAAATTTAAGTAGTTGGCTAAAAATAAATTTTTATATTGATAAATTCAAGAATTTAGTCAAGAGTTTAACTAATTTATTAGAAATGTTTATTTAAAAAAAAATATATCTATTTGGTTTAAAATGAGACTATTTTGTTGAAAATTTGTTATTTATTTGTGAGAAATTTGTTCTTTATTAGTTAAAATATGTTTTTCTTATCTGAAAATTGCACTATTCCATTTTTAAGAAAAAATATATAAAAAAAATATAAAAAATAATAACGAAAATAAAAAATAATAAAAAATAAAAAATAAAATAAAAGAAATAATAAAAATGTATAAATGTAAAATTCGCATTTTTAATATAAATTTAAGTGGTTGGCTAAAAATAAATTTTTTTAGTGATAAATTAAACAATTTAGTTAAGAGTTTAACTAATTTATTAGAAATATATATTTAAAAAAATATATTTCTATTTGGTTTAAGATGAAACTTTTATGTTAAAAATTTGTTATGTATTTGTTAAAAATTGGTTCTTGATTAGTTAAAATATATTTTTCTTGTCTGTAAATTGCACTGTTCCATTTTTAAATAAGAATATATAATAAAGAAAAATAATAATGAAAAATAATAAAAAATAAAAAAAATAATAAAAATTAAAAAAAATGTATAAATATAAAATTCACATTTTTAATATAAATGTAAGTAGTTTATTAGAAATAAATTTTTGTAGTGATAAATTTAACAATTTAGTTAAGAGTTTAACTATTTTATTAGAAATATATATTTAAAAAAAATATCTATTTGGTTTAAAATAAAACTGTTTTGTTAAAAATTTGTCATTTATTTGTTAAAAATTGGTTTTTTATTAGTTAAAATATATTTTTCTTGTCTGTAAGTTGCAGTATTTCATTTTAAATAAAAAATATATAATTTGTAAGTTGAAAATTGAACTATATGAAAGAAAGTATATGTATTTTGTTGAAAATTCATCCTTTCGGTTCAAAAATAAAGCTCCCTTGTTGAAAATTTTATATAGATATTTCTACTTGAAATCTTTAATTTATTTAAAGTGTTGTGTTCTCCATTAAATAGGGTATTTAAATTAATTTCATAGCAAGATATTTATTTTTTAAATTATTACTGAAAAAAAAATTATTCCAATGTTTAAATAGAATTTTAGACTACCTCACCTTCTTTGCTTATCATATATTATTTATAAAAATGCCAATTTTATTAAAATAGCCATAACCATAAAATATTTTTAAAAAATCCCTTAAAATATGGGAGGATTTATAAATTGCACAATACAAAAAAAATCCTTGTTCAGCATTAGGTTGAAGATGAAATGCAACAAATATAAACATTTTTAAGTGGAATTTCTGACAAATTAATAGCTTTGCAAGCAAATGCATTTGGGAGCTTAAAAGCTTATCTTTATTTCCCATCTTCTCCAACGATTAACTAAGCTTACTGTGATAAAATAATTGATTCAAATTACGTCCATTATTTCAGATTTGAGATTCGATTTTAATTCCCTTCTTTCAATATGAATTTTAACTGAAATGAGGTTTAAAAAAATTATAAATTGAGTACAATATTTCTGAAAAAATTAATTAACTAGTTTCACGATAAATTACCTCGAGAGGAGTTCTTATTATTCAATTAAAAAAGTATGAAAAATTTTGGAAGTTAGGCCCCACTCCACAGAGATATAAAAAGATATTTAAAAAATCTTTAGAGATTATTCTTAATTTTTTTTAAAGATGATTATGTTATAATTGTATAATAAACGACGCATGGAGTTATTAAGTTTATTAATAAAGCTGACTTTAAACTATTCTATAATAGACTTTGTTCCAATTTGGACATAGAAAAAAAATTTTCACCAGAAAACTCTGTTTTTTTAAATAAAAAAATATATTTTCCTTTTTGATTAAACCCTGGTCTTACTTGAAACATTCGACGTACCAAAGTTACTTCAATTTTGCAACATTTTAAATTGAATCCCGTTGAGATTTTTGTCGAAATAAAAAGAATACAATCAGCACTTGATTTTTATTTAAAAAAGTATTTTTGGATAGGCTCAAAGCATTTAAAGCAAACCTTATCTTTTATTGTTTGTTCATTTTTTAAACAAGTTTTATCATTGTTTTTTGATCAGATTTTTAATCAACAAAAATTGTACGTAAATAATAATAATTGCTAAACGAAATCCTTATAATTCATTGTTAAATAAATTTATAAATAATAAAATTTGATAAAGGTCAATTTGAAATGTTACCGGAACATTCGTATCAGATTACATTTTTTACTTTTCCTTAAGATTCCTTTAGATGATCAAAAATTGATAGCAAACATATATTTCAATAATTAATCAATATTTTAATACTTGTTAAAATCTTTATCTCAGTGTGCTTTCTGCGCTTATCACGCTTACTACCATATTATTAAGAAAAAAAGTTTTATTTTTGTATCTAATGTTTTTAAGCTTTACATTTCACATAACTTTAAATATCTCCCGGCAGTACAAATAAATTTTGTATAAAAAACAAAAGAGTTTAATTTTTCTTTTAAATAGATCGAATAAATGGGTAAGATTATTTTAAATTAAATATTTATTTTTTAAGTAAAAACCTCAGAAATAGAAATATCCCCAAATTATAAAATTCCCAAAATATGAAAATCTGGAAAATTCCAGAAAAGTTTTTTGAATAAAACATCCGACAGTAAAATATTTAAGCAAATTGAAAACTTTTTTATGCTTAATCTATTTTTTAAATTATTGTTAAAATAAAAAAAAATTTTTTTCCAAGTTATACATAATAGTCCATATTATTTTTTTAAAGTTATTTGCTCTTGTAATACAAATATTGTTTTTGCATTGTTCTTTTGCATTGAATTTTTTTTCTAATTATTGCTTTTTCAAATTCAAATAATAATTTGAAATAAATAAATTGTACATCCAAACAAAAAAGTTCCAAAAATTAAATTATTTTATTTTTAACTCTAAATATGATTTATTAATAAATAATTATATTAGTCGTTTAAATTCAATAATTTTCTAGCGTAAAAATGTTGCAATATTGGATATTTTATAATCCGGCTATTTGCTGCCGCAAATTTTGTTATTCGGAAATTTTTAATTTCTTTAATTTTATAAATGGTTCGGAAATTTTCTTATTCGTAATTTTTCAAGACGGAAATTTTACGTTTAAGTAATTTTCTGTTTTGAATATTTTCTGTGTCAGGAATTTCATTTGTCGAGAATTTTTTATCCTCTCAAATAGGAACTAAGGATTTTAAAATTATTTTTTTACCATTATTATTGTTATTGATATTATTATTATTGACTTTTCTTTCGTTTTTATTTTAGTCTGGACCTGATGGGTCGTCCATAAACTCGATTAACGATTTCAGGATATTTGGTTGACAAACTTAGTTTTTTCTCCCCTCCCCCCCCCCATTTCGAAAAGAGTTATTTTTCACCAGAAAAAGATAATAATTGAGGAATAAATTCTTTTAAATGAAATTAACGCAAAACACAAAAAATGGAATAATGCAGTTTGTAATAATTTACTTTTTCACAGCAACAAAAAATGTCAACAAAACATTTAAAATATAAATGTAACAGGCTAATCTTACAAAATATGGTTTTATTAATAAACTAGTTTGATTTTCAAATAAAAATATGACTTTTTATGTAAATAGATAAATTTTAAACCAAAGAAGTAAATTTTCCAGCATGAAGATGAACGTTCTACCAAACAACACGAATTTTGCACGAGGGTCCACGCGAGCTCGCCATCGTGCTTATTCGCTATGTAAACTGTGCACCCATACTCTTGCACAATGGAAAAAAATGACTTTTTTGGTTCAAAATAACGTACAGCCCACAAATATTAACCTATTTAGAACAAAAACATTTAAGCAATGTCATAAGATTTCTAAGAGAGTTGTCAAGGCTGATTTTTAAAATAGGCTTTTAATTTTGATATCAAGAATCAAATATGACGTACATTTTTTCCATTTGATGTTCTTGCTGCTCAGCAATAATATGAAAATTGTTGAAATCGCCAAGGTTTCAAACGGTAACATTAGTCAAAGATATTTAAATATTATATAATACGCAAACGAAAAATTTGATAAATAAATTATTTGTTGAAAAAATGTTTTACACGATTTTCCCTAATTGTACGTTTTTATAGTTATATTGAAAGAAATTCGGACAAAAATAATATAATGATAACAAAACTTTTTCTAAAAATTATTACTTTTTATATTATAAACAAATTTAATAAACAAATGCATTATTTGGGCATTTGTCGGTAGAAGAATTCCGTTTTTTCAACGCTAGTCCTTTCAGTTGGGAATTTTATTTAAATTTCAGCAACATTTGCAAGTAGTTAATAAATGTTATTGTTTTTTTAATTTAATAAACAAATGAATAGATAAGGCATTTTTCGAAAGAATTTTTTTCTAAGGACTTCTTTTTTTAATTAGAAACTTCATGATAATTCCAGACAAAGTTGGTATTTTCTTAAATAATTTTATAATTTTTTTAAAATTTTAATAAACAAATCCATTATTGGGGCATCTGTTGACAGAAAAATTCTTATTTTTTTCGATTTCGCACTCTTTTATTGGGATCATCATTATAACTGAACAACATTTATAATTAGTTGATAAATTTTATAATTCCTATAAACGAATTTAACAAACAAATCAATTGTTCGTTTTTCTGTTGACGGAAATGTTATTTTTTCGATATCCGTCCTTTTAATGAGTAACTTCATAATAAGTTCAAAAAAATTCATAATTAGTTCATACGTTTTGTGTTTTTATAAACTAATTTAACAAACAAATGCATCATTCTGCATCAGTTGACGTAAAAATCATTTTATTTTTGTTGATAAATTGTTTGGTGTTTTAAACAAATTTAATAAGAAATGTATTATTTGGGTATGTTTGGTCCAAAAAAGTTTTTTTTTAAATCTCAGTCCTTTCAATTCAAGTTTATTATCACTTACATTTTTATAATAAGGTTGCAGCTTCAGAATAATAAATTTGTTTATTAAATATTCTTTTTTTAAATATAACATTTATCAGCTTATAATGAATTTTCTGACATTATCACGAAGTTCTCAATTAAAAAAACTAATATAGAGAAAAAAACTAATTTCTTGGTCCACAGGTGCCTCAATAATGCATTTATTTGTGAAATTAGCATACAGTTGCTAAATTAAAAAAATTTCATCGAAAAGAACAAAGTTTTCTGTCAAAAATGCCTCATTAATGCATTTTGTCATTAAACTTGTTCATAATATTCAAAATAATAAGCTAAAGAAGAAATTTCTTTATGCCTATATAGTTTTTATTCAAATTTCTTGCAATATAATTTTTAAACAAACATTAAATTCTGGAAAATCATAAAAAACATTCATTCAGCAAATAATTTGTTTGTTAAATTTCATTTTTTTTTGCGATATAATTTCAACAATTTTTATATTATTGATGAGCACCGGGAACTTCAAATAGAAAAATTGCTATTTATTTCTCATATTTCTTTACTTAAAAAAAAATTAAACCCTAATTTAAAAATCAGACTCGACAACTCTCTTAGAAATCTTATAAGCTTTTCTTTTAATTTTCCATGTCCAATTTGTAGAATATTTTGTGGGCTATACGTTATTTTGAACCAAAAAAGTAATCAACAAATAGCAAAAATAGTAAATAATTTACACAATTTTTATAAACAAATTCACTTATATGGCCCTTATATTAATAAAAAAGCTTTTATTTTAAACGCAATAATTTCTTTTCATGTTAAGAACTAAAATGTTACACATTTGAGTATTATGAAACAATATTCGTCATTGTTATAAACAATTTGTACACAAAAATTTACTCTATTGGTATTTGTTATTTATATGCATATAAAATTTTTCTTTATTCTTGAATCATTTATTATCATGTAAATAACAATAATGGTATAGAGTAGAGTTACATGAAGTAATATTTTTCAATCTTTTAAGCATAATTTGTCTTTTCTAAATAATCATGTTTTTTATTTGAAGAACAAGAACAGTAAAGAACAAGAATATTACACATCATAATTCCATGAAACAATATCTGTAATTGTTATAAAAAATTTTTAAGCTAAAATTGACTAATTTTTTATATCTATGCACTGAAAACTTGTCTCTTCTGCGTAATCATTTCTTTTTATCTTTTTTTAAAATCTTTTTATGTTTAAATATTTGCATGTAATAAAGTTTTATGGCAATATTTTCAATGGGAGTGACACTGATTCTTACTTTTGCCATGAAAATCAATGATTAAGCAGAAAAAACAAATTTTCTATGCAAATAAGTACAGAATAAGGTGATTTGTTTATAAAAATGGTTTATAACAATGTCAAATATTGTTTCATGAAATTATAATGTATACCGTTCTTGTTCTTTACATAAAAATAAATTTGGCAATAAACATTGTTCATAACAATAAAAAATATTATTTTATTGAACCCTAATGTATACCATTCTTGCTCTTTATACAAAAATAAATGATTTCACTAAAAATAAAAATTTTCTATGTATATAAATGCTGAACAAGTTAATTTTTTTATAAGAATTGTTTATAATAATGACGAATATTGTTTCCTGATACCATAATGTCTGCCATTTTTGTTTCTCCTATAAAAAGCAATGACTTTGTGGAAAAGAAAACATGTTTTATGTAAATAAGGGCCAAATAAGTGAATTTGTTTATAAAAATTGTTTAAATTATTAACTATTATTGTTTTTTGTTGCTTTTTTTGCAATTGGAAATTGATTCTTTACACTTCTCTTACAAAATCTATGTCAATAATACATTCTGATTCCGAATTTGCAGCAGTTAACAGTCATATCCATTATTTCTTTATAACAATGAACTAAATGAAGGCTATTTTTTTACAAGTTACAATTTTGTTCAAAAAAATAAACATTTTTGGATTATATACCTTTTTGCAAAAATATCAATGAACGGGGCTAAGTAAATATCGGAAATAAAACCAATTTCTACTTGTAAGTTAAATAAAAAATTATTAAATAACAAATCCTAAAAACTTGCGCTCGCACGTTAAAGCCCGATTCTTTACATTAAGGAGTCGGCTGAGTTTTGACCCAAAAAGGTATTTTTCACACTGTTTTCCGCGGCGCAGCGTCAATTCTCGGAATGCCTAAATCCAGGTTCACTAAATCAGGGGTTTACTGTAGTTCTATTTTTGAACAAGTTATATAACTTATAACTAAATACGAAAATGTTTAACACAACGAAATAAAATCCGAACCAAAAATATATATTAGTATTGGCTACAGACATGACCTTGATATTTACCGGATATGACAGACAGCCCCCGGGGCGGGCAAAGCCTGAATTTGAAATTTACATAAGTTAGCACGTATACCTTGTTTTAAATATAATAAATAAATAACTGATTACTTTAAAAATGTAAAGAACATTTTTCGAAATGAAGAATAATAATAAAGGAAACTTTCTTGCAAAAAGATTTCGCGAGCTAAGCTACCTTAAAATTTACAGTTCTAATATGTCAAAACGCGGATTAATGACGAATATTTTAATTAAAACAGGGTGTCAGGATTACGGCAGCTTATTAGATTAAAAATTTATTGTAAAATAACGAGAAGTCTTAACATTGTCCTAATATTTTGCTTTACTTTCAAAATATTAATAAATTGGAAATGAGATACGGGACAATAACTGTAATAAATTCAATTAAATAATTACATGTAGGATTTTTTTAAATTTTCCTGTTCATAAATATTGTTATTTTGTAAATTTACCACACTATACATTACACTTGAATATTCCAGTGTAATGTTAAGTGACATAAATTTATTTACAAATATTTTCCGATCATTAAAGCAATAAATTATTATTCAAAAAGTGATTTTTTTAGGTCTTACGGTCTTTAATTATATTGAAAAATATATAATAAACGAAAATTCATGAAAAAGTTCGTTTTTTGAAATTTCTCACGTTTTGGCATCACTGCGTGCCTTTTTCAAAAAAATCTTATATAAATTTATATAAATAACAGTTTTTTTACATTATAATTAAACTAATTTTAAGTAAAATTGATAAAAATACCTGTGTTTTATTTAAAGTAAAAAACAAAATTCTTCAAAATTGGAGTAAAACATGTCAATGTTTTCTGAGTCAAATATTAAAAATAAATTAAAGAATAAAAACAGTTGAGACTCCAATTATGGTAACATGTGAAAAATAATGTGAAGAAAAAATCTGTAAATTTTAAGAGGTTTTATTTATATAAATATGATTACAACCTTATAAAAAACATAAACAACTTTTTAATAGTTATAGACAGACGACGAACATATGACTCAGTAGAAACAGGAATATACATTAAGGCGGTAAAATCATTAGTAAAAACTAAAGGCCAAAGAATTTTAATTTTAATTTTGAATTTTAATATTGTTGAAATCGAACTTCAAAATAATGATCTGCATTCCAGCAATGTTGTAACATACCTGTGATTAAATTTCCAACTCTGCAATGTCTTTTGTGTTCAGAGACTCTAGTTTTTAGTCTTCTCCCTGTTTCAACAATATAAACTTTTTCACAGCAATTACATTTAATGAGATATGCAATACCAGATAAATTATCAGTAGTATCAATATCTTTTTTATCAGGTAAAATTTTTTTAAGAGTGTTATTATTTCTAAAATAAACGTTTATGCTAAATTTCTTTAGTGAATGTCTCAACCTTTCAGAAAATCTTTGAACGTACGGTAGCTTATTTTTTAAATCTGATTTATTATACGTGCCAATCCAGTTATTTATTCCAGTAAAAGAGATTTAAAAAATGGGTAATTTCTCAAATTATCTAAAACATTGAATATAAAGATTCATAAATGATGGATTGACAATAAAGTTTTTTTAATCACAAGAATTAAGTTTAATGAATGCATGTTCATTACCAAATCAACACAATAATTTGTCCAGGCACGTAAGTATTTATATTTTTAAAAACAAATTCAAAACTCTCGTTATCTGATAGTTAAACTCTTAATTTTAATAAAAATTTCTTTATAATTTTATTTTTATTTATTTAATAATTTAGTTCGCCTGTAAGCAAACACAAAACCGAGAGACAGGAGATAAGGGATATAGTTCTACAGAATAGAGAATAAAAAGGAATTACACTTGTTTTGTCCTTGTTTAAAAGTCTGGTCTGCTTTTTGCTATTTTTTAAAGCCACTCTACCTACTTTTTTCAAAGTTGTAAAATATTGCAAGGCTTGAGTGTGTCCTTATTTTTTTCCTCGGTACTTTGTTATTCGTAGTATGCTCTAAGCAATATAAATCACCAAATCTAGTGCGATCTTGACATGAAACGTGTAGCTTCGTCTGAAATACGAGCTCTTGCCGAGTGAGAAATTGCTCGCCATGATACCACCATTTTCGATTTCCCTCTTTAAAAAAAATAAAATGAATGTAATGCATTTTTCTGAATTTGTATAATTTCCAAGAAATACTTATTAGATAATTTAAAGAAAAAAAATTGACTAAAAATATAAAGAGAGGGACTATATTTCCTTTTCTTATTATAAAATGTAGTTGTAACGAGACCTCGCATAAATTCTTGCACTTTCGAATTTTCTGCACTTTTTTAAATCACTATTTCCAAAGGAGGGATTTTCATTCTAAAAATTTATTTGCGGAGAGAAACTTTAAATTATAAATTAAGGCTTAATAATAAAAGCAACAATTCTGTAATTTTAATCCTATTTAAAATATATTCATTAACATTTGGAAATAATAATTTTAATAAAATTTTTCTACCATTCTGTAATTCCTAAAATTTTATTCTTTTTAAGAGATGAGAAAAATTAATTTAATAAATAAAATGATCAATACAACATATAATTTAATACATAATAGCATTAATTAATTTATTTAATAAATTGCAGGACTGTTAAAAAAAATTGTTGGTAACGGTAACAAGAAAACTACTAGTACCGACAATAGGATTTCTGGGAAGATTTAAAATGATTTATGATTTATTGAAAAATATTAATTTATATTTTTGAAGATATCGAAATATTAAAAAAAAATCTTAAAGATTTTAAAACAATTTTGTTAATTTTGCAACAATAAATAATAAAACAATACAAATATTCAAAGATTTCGAAAACACGAAGCTTTTTAAATAAAATTGAAAATGATTGATAAAAATGCCCAAAAAAATTAAAACATTTGAATGTAATTTTATTTTTTTTTCCGGTTTTAATGAATTGTCAGAAAAAATTCTAATAATCTGAAAAGACGTTTTCAACTTTTAAAAAATTCATAAATAATTCAGAAATTAAAAAAAAAAACTAAAAAAATTTACAAAGAGATTTCAAACTACATTTTCAAGGTTTATAAATGATTTCCTGATAATGGAAAAAAATTCTGAAATTGAACTGATTTCATAGAAACTAGTTTTTTTGTTGATATTTAATTTTCTTAATTGAACTTATAATTATGTGGTTCCAAATGAAACTGTTTTTTGAAAGTTCTTTTGTACAAAATTCATTATTTTTTAATGAATATAATTTGTTTAAATTAAAATTCAACTATTTCATTTTTAGTTAATAATTGACCATTTTGATATGGAAATGCATCAAATTGGTTGAAAATTGATGCAATTTGTCAGCATTATTCTTTTTTGGCATTAGTCGAAAATTTATCCTTTTTATTAAAAATTTAAAAAATTGCTTAAGAATTTCCATATTTTTGGGAAAATATAAAAACCTCACTTTGTTAAAAAATTTAACTCTTCTTGAAAATCTGCCTTTCCGATTTTAAAATTTATATCTTTTGGTAGAAATTTCATATATTTTGGTTTAATTTAACTATTATTTATTTGAAATAAAAATAGTTTCTTTATTAAAATATTAGGTATTTTTTTTTTTGAATATTTGTTTTTTTTTGCTTCAAAATTAATGTATGTTTTAAAGTTGAAATGCCATATTCAAAATACCTGTTTTTCTGTTAAAGTTTCATAATTTTAATAGAAAATTGAACTACTTCGGTAAAAATTATTTTTATTTTTTCGCTCAAAATTACCCCTTTTTCCTAAAAATTATTTAATTGTTTGAAAATGCAACCTTTTTGTAAACAATTCTTTTTTTTAGAAATTCAAACAGTTTGTTACAAATTTCTACTATCTGATATAAAATTAAACTTATTTGTATATAATTCAACTCTTTTGTCTAAAAAAATTATTTTCTTTTGGTTGAAAATAAATTTTTTTAGATAAAATTTTACCTACTCCATTTTTGGGTAATAATTTAAATTTTTTGAAGAAATTCTATTTTTAACTAATTAATTTTTATTCTATTCATATAATAAATATCTATTAAAATATATTTATATAATATAATTAATTAATTAATTGAATAACTGGCAGGGCTGTTCAAAAAAATGGTTGGTACCGGTAACAAAAAAACTACTAGTACCGACAATAAGATTTCTGGGAATATTGAAAATGACTGATGATTTATTGTAAAATAATAATTGATATTTTTCAAGGTATCAAAATATTCCGCAAAAAAATCTTCAAAATTTTACGAAAATTTTGTTCATTTGGCAACAATAAATAATAAAATAATAAGAATATTTAAAGACTTCGAAAACACAAAGCTTTTTAAATAAAATTGAAAATGATTTTTAAAATTGCAAAAAAAAATTTGAAAGATTTGAAAGTAATTTTTTTTTAGCCGGTTTTAATAAACTTTCAGAAAAAATTATAATAATCTGAAAAAACGTTTCTAACATATAAAAAATTCAGAAATAATTTAAGATTCAAAATGATTAAAATAAATTACAAAGAGATTTCGAACTACATTTTAAAGGTTTATAAATAATTTCCTGATAATAGAAAAAAATTCTGAATATGGAACTGATTTCATAGAAATTAGTTTTTTTTAGATTTAATTTTTGTAATTGAACTTTTAATTATTTCGTTCAAAATTAAACTGGTTTAAAAAGCTCTTTCGCAGAAAATTATTTATTTTTTAATAAATACACTTTTTTAAATTTTTAGCATTGGTTGCAAATTTATAATTTTAATTAAAATTTTTAATAATTTTTTAAGAATTTAAATATTTGTTGGCAAATATAAAAATCTTACTTCGCTAAAAAATTGAACTCTTCTTGAAAAAATGCCTTTTTGATTTTAAACTTTATACCTTTTGGTAGAAATTTCATATTTTTTGGGTTAATTCAACGATTGTTCATTTAAAATAAAAAATATTTTCTTTATTAATATTTTAAATATTGTATTTTTTCAAAATATTTTATCTTTTTCGGTTCAAAATTAAACAATGTTTTAAAGTTGAAATGCCATATTTAAAACACCTCTTTTTCTGGTAAAGTTGAATAATTTTAATGAAAAATTGAATTATTTTGATCAAAATTTTTTTTGCTTAAATTTGCCTTTCTTTCCTAAAAATTATTTAATTATTTAAAAATTTAATCTTTTCGTAAACACTTCATCTTTTTTTTCGAAAATTCAACAATTTGGTACAATTTCTACTATTTGATACAAAATTAAAGTTATTTTTATAAAATTCTACTCTTTTGTCAAAAAATTATTTTCTTTATGTTAAAAATTAATTTTTTGATTGAAATTTTAGCTATTCCATTTTTTGGTGATAATTGACATTTTTGGTGGAAAATTAAATTATGTGTTGGAAAAGTTAACAATATCACATTTTTCGTTCCATTTTTAATTTCTTTTTATTCTATATATTATATTTACTA
Source organism: Druon quercuslanigerum (assembly GCA_010014905.2). Taxonomy (NCBI): domain Eukaryota; kingdom Metazoa; phylum Arthropoda; class Insecta; order Hymenoptera; family Cynipidae; genus Druon; species Druon quercuslanigerum. Next base: position 12,889 of record JAAAKG020217139.1, read on the forward strand.
CAACATTTTCGTTTAATAATTGATAATTTTTTATTGCCAATTAACTTTACTGTCAAAATTTGTATTTGTCGTCTGCTTATATAACCTTATAAACAAATAAACTTTAAAAAATATAGTTTTTCTAAATTTTTATATTGCTTTAAAAAGAAGTTATTTAAGCATTTTATATTATATTTACATATTTTCTTTATCATCAATTCGTTGATTTTTATGAGCCAGGGAGAAAGTTATTAAATTTATTATAGAAAAAATTTTAACTAATTTAAGAATAAAAAAATTTAAAATATTTAATTTTATAATTATTTATTCATTCATATTATTATTTATTATTATTATAAAAAATATATTTTCATTGAAAACCTTTTTTTATACAATTTAAAAAAAATTTATAAAGCAAAGAGGTCTTAGAACTTTATTCTAAAAATTTCCTCTCTCAGGTATTGTAAAAAGAAATGTCGCACTTCTCGACGAAGGGTTCGAAATACGCAAAACTCGAAACTATAAAGATCCACGTAAAAGTCGTTCTAATCTTATCAAAAAGAGTTTGAAACTTTTTCAACGGTCGATAAAATGCCACTTGCTCTCTGGATTCGTAAAAATTGGATAGGCGGAAAAAACTAATAAATTTTTTTATCTATATTAACCATACATTTTTTAAATAAAAAAATTAATAAATATAAAAAAGAATGTTAAAAAATACAAAAATATAATTACAATTGATATTGTTTATTAACGAAATTGAAATATTCCGAAAGTGAAATATAACAAAAATATAAAAATTGATAAATGTAAAATTTCAGAAATCACCGATTTTTTCAAATTTCATATTTCCAATTTGAATATTAGTAAATTCACGAAATCTTATATTTCGGAAATATCAAATTACCGAAAAATTAATTTCGTAGACAAACACAATTAACTTGAATTTTACTGAATTTTTTTTGTAATTTAAGAAATTTGATGATTTACTCTTGTTGAGATTTTGAAAGTTCAATGCATAAAATTTTGTTAATTAGACAATTTTCGAAATTTAATAATTTCGGTAATTTTAAATTTCTGAATTTTTGTATTTTTATTTACTTTTACATTAGGAATACTCGTTTCACAAATACCACTATTCGGCTGAAATGTAATTCTTTGGTCGAAAATGAAACAATTTTTGTAAGTAATTTTTTTGCTGAAAATTTATCTAACTTTAATAAAAATTAATTAATTTTTTGTTAGATTTGTCTATCTGGTTGAAAATTAAAAAATTACGCTTTAAGAATATCCATCTTATTTATTAAAAAAAATTTTTGTTGGTTGAATGCTGATCTTTTTAATTAGGATTCTTTTATTGTGAACTTTTCCATGAAAATTCCTTTTTTCAAATTTAAGATAATTTTTGAACTAAAAATTAACTATATAATCGTTTTGATTTAAAATTGAAATTTTTTATAGGAATTTAAAGTTTTTGCCTGAAAAATATATAGAATTTGTTGAAATTTCATAGTTTTTGTTAGATTTATTTTTTTTGTTGAAAATTTAAAAATCACACTTTAAAAATATCCATCTTATTCATTAAAAATAATATTTTTTAGTTGAATTCTGAGCTCTTTAATTAGGGTTCTTTTATTTGGAATCTACCATTGTAAATAAAAATTCATTTCTATGTTTGAAAATTAAACTTTTCAATAAATTTTTTTTTTAATTTATGATAATTTTTTAACTAAAAATTAACTATATAATTGTTTTATTTTATAGTTAAAATTGTGTTATAGAAATTTAAAGTTTTTGCCTAAAAAATATTTATAATTTGTTGAAAATTCATATTTTTTGGTAGAAAATTGATCTATTTTCGTAAAAATTCGTGCATTTTTGTTCAGAATTAAAATTCTTAGCAGAACATTAATCTGATTTTGTTGAGACTTTAACTGCTTTGCTGAAAATTCATTTTTTAGGTTGAAAAATTAACTGCTTGTTTCAAACCTAAACTAATTTGTCTAAAATCCATTTTTTAGATTCATCTCTTGAATCCTAAATTTAATTTTTTTATTGAAAACTCATGTTTCCCAGTTAAAAATCCATTTTTTCTCTGCAATTTTAATTTTTCCATTTTTGGTTTGAAACTTATCCTGTATCAGTTAAATTCATGAATGATGTTTAAAAATGAAATATTTATTTGAAAATTATAAAAAATTTTTTTTTAATTTTGCTTTTTGGATAAGTATTAAACTATTTGGTGTAAAATGTTTATTCTTTATTTAAATGACCTGCTCGAAAACCTCTTTTTCGTTTCTTCAAATTCACCTCTTTAGATGAAAATTTAACTTTTTCGTAGCCAATTCGTATTTTGGTTGTTTCAGATAATTATTTTTATTTTCTGAAAATTTATCTATTTCCGTTTTTGCTCGAAAATTATACTGAATAAGTTAGAACATTTATTATTTGGAAGATAATGCGTGCCTTTTTTTTAAAATTTGATTTTTTTGTTAGAAAATTAATTTTGTTTGTTTCTTAAAAATTCTTCTTTTTTGTCGAAGATTCAACTATTGGCTAAAAAGACGTCTTTTTTTATTTAATTTTACTGTTTAGAAATTCGGCTTGTTCCTTTTGATTCACTGAATAAAAAATATATATTTTTTTTATTTTTTGACTGAAAATGTAACGTTTTAACTTTTTTGTAAAAAAATATATTTTCAACTTAATAACTCGACTATTTTGTTTAAAATTCATCTTTCTTAATTAAAAATTCGTCCGTTTTGTTTGAAAATAAATTCTTTTTTTACAATTTCTACGTTTTGGTTTACACAATTTACTATCTTCTAAAAATTTGTCTTTGTAATTAAGATATTTAACTCTTTTTAGTTTAATTTTATTAGCCTTTTTCTGTTTAAAAATTTTACCAATAAGTGGATAATGCATCCTTGCAGTTTGAAAATTGAACTTTTTTGTTAAAATTTCGTTACTTTTTTTTAATTTTGGATTATTGTTGACTGAAAATTAACTATACACTTTTTCTGGTTTAAAATTTTACTATTTTGTAGAAAATTCTTAAATACTGTTTAAAAATTAAATATTTATTTGGAAATAATTATATTTTTTTGAAAATTTTGCGTTTTGGTTGCGTATTCAACTATTTGGTAAAAAATTCTTCTTTTTTATATAATTGAACTCCTTGAAAATTCCTTTTTTTTAAATTCACCTCTTTAAATGAAAATTTAAATTTTTTGTTTTCAAATCATGCTCTGGTTGTTTCTAATAATTAATTGCATTCTGTGGAAATTTATCTATTTCAGTTTTTGGCCGAAAATTATACTTAATAAGTTAGAAAATTTAGTATTTGGAAGATAATGCGTGTCCTTTCTTGAAAATTTCGAATTTTTGGTTTGAAAACTAATTTTGTTTGATTCTTAAAAATTCATCTTTATTGTCGAGGATTCAACTAATTGGCTGAAATTTCGCCTTTTTTAATTAATTTGACTGATTTGATTTTTCATTTGATTGGTTTGATTCACTGGATGAAAAAATATATTTTTTTAAATTTATTTTTTCAACTGAAAATTAAACGCTTCAACTATTTTGTTTAAAAATAAATTTTTACCTTAAAAATTCTACATTTTGGTTAAAAAATGTACTATCTTCTAATAATTTGTCTTTGCAATTAAGATATTTAACTCTTTTTAGTTGAATTTGATTAGTGTTAATTTTTGTTTTAAAATTTTACTATTTAGTGAATAATGCTTTGTTAAAAACTCGTGTTTTGTTGTTAAAACTATTTTTTTTCTCTAAAATATTATTTATTCCATTTTTAGTTTTTAATGTATCATTTATAAGTTGAAAAATTATCTATTTTGTTGATAATGCACGTATTTTTTTGAAAATCTGACTTTTTGTTTGACTATTCAACTCGTTGGTTGAAAATTTTAATTTTTTATTGTAAAATTCGTGCTTTTAATGTTGCTAATAATTAATGGTTGTCTCTAAAACTTTAGCTCTTCCATTTTTTGTTGAAAATTTATCCTTCATAAATTAAAAAATTGACTATCTGGCACATAATTCATATATTTTGTTGAAAATTCGTCCCTTTGGTTATAAAATTAATTATTTTTTTTCATTCTATCTTCTTAGTTGAGGATTCAACTATATGGTTGAAAATTTCTTTTTTTTTTTTGTTGAAAAATGAACTATTGGTTTCAAACCTAAACTACTTTGTCAAAAATACATTTTTTCAAAGATTCACCTCTGTTTGAAAATTTTATTTTTTTTGTTAAAAACTCGTTTTTTGTTGTTAAAAATAATTTTCTTCTCTGAAATATTAACAATTCCATTTTTAGTTTAAAATTTATCATTTATAAGTTAAAAAATTAACTATTTGGTTGAAAATGCACTTTTTTTTTAAATTTTACTTTTTGGTTGAAAATTTTAATTTTGTATTGTAAAATTCGTGCTTTTTCTGTTGTTATTAATTAATGGTTTCTCTCATTTTTGGTCGAAAATTTATCCTTCATAAATTTAAAAAATGACTATATAGTTGAAAAATCTTTTTTTGTGTTTTTTTTTGAAAAAATTAATTTCTTTAACCAAAAATTGAACGATCCCATTTTTGGGTTCAAGAAATAGGTTTTTTGACACAAATTCAACTATTCATTAAAAAAATAATCTTTCTTGATTGAAAATTTTCTTTTTTTTTGGGCGTTCCGTAATGTTGTTGAAAATTTGTATTTTTTTTAGGGAAATCATATTTTATGTTAGAAAAGTAATCTTTCTTCGTACAAAATAAACTTTTTTCCGAAAAATTATACTTTTTCGTGTTAAAAATTCTACTATGATCGAAAAAAATTTACTTTGCGACTTAAATATTTAACTGTTTTTGGTCGAATGTTATTATTTTTTGTACGTAAATTTTACCATTTAGTGTAAAATGCCTCTTTGCACTTTAAGAATTAAACTATTATTCTAAAGTCATATGTTTTAGTTAAAAATTGAACCGTTTTATGCGAAATGAATCTTTTTTAATTGGAAATTCGTCTTTTAAGGTAAAAAAAGTTGTCCTTAGTTGAAAATTTATCATTCTTGGTCGAAAATGAAATTTTTTTTAAATTCAGCTGTCTTCGAAAATAAATTCGCTGGTTGTTAATGGAACTGTTTGTTTAAACCTTAATTTCTTTATTGTCAAAAATGCATCTTTTTGGGTTTAAAATCCTTTTATACTTTTAAAAAAATGTTGTTTAAAAATTCAATAGCTTTGTTAATTTTCTTTTTTCAATAAAAAATCACCTTATTATCTCTGTTTTGAAAGAATTTTCAGATACGCAACTTTTTTAGGGACGGGAAGGAGAAATACTCAAGTAATTTAAAACCTTAATTAATTTTTATTTTTTATAAATTTTCTACTTACGTTATTATACTTTAGTACTTTTTGAAATTCAGTATTTTTATTTTTTGGTCAAATAGTCCCCCGAAATTAGGACACGTGTGCATTTAAAAAAAAAATTTAATATCTTAAGATTCTACATACATATTGATCAAGTCGACATAGAGTTATAAATAAAAAACCAGTTGACAAAGATTTTAATGACTTCGTAACGATTTTAATAATTTCACAAATATTACCAAAGATTTCAAATATTTCGCTAACATTTCCAAAGATTTCAATTTTTTTAATTTCGCAAATATTTTTGATATATTCCAAAGATTTTACAAAGGCATGAATGATTTTCCAAAAATATCAAATGTTGACAAATATTAAAAAATACTATAAAAATCTTTTAAATATTTTGCAAAGAAATTACAAAGGTTCAGGATTAATTAAAAATATTTAATAAACGAATAAATGATTTCTCCATGATTACACAAGGACAAAAAAATATCAAAGATTTCCAAAAGTTTCACAAATATTTCACTGACTTAAAAAAAAAAATATTTCGTAAAGATTTGAAAATCAAAGACATCTATGATATCGCAAAATTTTTTAAAAGATTTGAATGATCTTTACCAAATTTTAAAAATATGAAAAAAATATTTCAAGTGTTTTGAAAAAATTTAATTAAGGAATCGTAAAAATTCAAAAACATTTCTAAATGTTGCTAAATTATTAAACAAAAATTTACAAAATATAATAATTCTTAAAAAAATATTTTTTAAATATTTTTAAAAACTTCCAAAGATTCCATAGATTTTAATGATTCACCAAATATTTTACAGAGTTCATTGATTTTCTATGAGATTTGCAACGATTTCAAATATTTTTAAAAAATTTTGAATAATTTAAAAAAATTTCACAAAGACTTCAATAATTTCCAAAAGAGTTCTGCAAGTTTAAATATTTATCAAATACTTCAAAAATATTTGCAAATGATTTTAATGATTTCCCAAATATTTCAGACACATTTAACAAAGGTTTCAATGATTTTGTAAAGATTCTACTTATCTAAAAAAAGTTTTTAAATATTTGTAAAATATTTGAAATATATCGCAAAGATTTCTTAACATTTCAATGATTTTTCCAAGATGTCGCAAACATTATAAAGGTTTAAAAAAGATTTAAATTTTTCCCAAAGATTTCAGATGTGTCGTAAAAATTTCGGAATTATTGAAAATATTTCAAAAAGATTGCAATGATTTTCCAAAGATTCTAATCATTTCAAAATTTTTTTTTTAATATTTATAAAATATATAAAATATTTCGCAAAGATTTCCAAACATTTCAATAATTTTCCCAAGATGTCACAAAAATTATGAAGGTTTCAAAAAGATTTAAATGATTTCCCAAAGATTTTAGATATGTCGTAAAGATGTCGGAATTATTGAAAATATTTCACAAAGATTGCAATGATTTTCCAAAGATTCTAATCATTTAAAAAAAAACTTCAAAATATTTTGTAAAATATTAGAAGCATTTCGCAAAGATTTCCTACCATTTCAATGATTTTTCCAAGAGGTCACAAACATTGTAAAGGTTTCGAAAAGATTTCAGTTATTTTCCAAAGCTTTCTATCATAAAAAAAACTTTCCCTAATATTCCCAAGTTTTCACTAGTAGTTTAAAACTTTGCTTAATTTTTATTTTTTATAAATTTTCTATTTACGTAATAGTATTTTAGTACTTTTAGAAATTCAGGATTTTTTTTTTTGATAAAATGAAGTCCCCCGGAATTAGGACATATGTGCATTTAAAAATAAATTAATATCTTAAGCTTATACGTACATATTGATCATGTCGATCTAGAGTCTTAGTTTTTAGAAATAAAAAACAAGTTGTGAAAGCTGACAAGTGCAGACATTTCCCACACTTGTGTTCTCGTTCAGCGGTCGGAAAATTTTACGACTCTTGAAAACGCTCTTAAACTCACCGAACAGGCTTTATCGATAAACAAGTGGCTAAGTCTTTACTCAAACTTTAATTAAAGTTGGGTTTCATCAACCCAAAACTTGGAAAATAAAATTTGCAAAATTATTTAAATCTTTGGACAGTAATTAAAATCATTGGTAAATGTTTTAAATCTATCTGAAGTCTTTACAGATATATGAAAATATTTTCTGCGATGCTTGAAATTTTTGATAAGTCACTGAAATTTTTCGAAAAAATTAAGGATATTTAAAACATATTTGCTAAATTTTTTAACTTGTTGAAATGTCTGGGAAGTCATCGAAGTCTTTGTGAAATCTTTTTAAATTATCTATTTCTAAAATCTTTTTGAAATATTTGGACACATTTAGAATTTTTTCGAAAGACTCAAAATCTTCAGAAAATCCTTTAAACTTTTGGAAAATCATTGAAATCCTTTGAAAATAATTTTAAAGTAGTTGATATATTTTTAAAATTTTCTGAGAGATCATTGAAGTTGTTGTGAAATCTTTTAAAACTATCCAAAATTTTTGTGCAATCCATAGAATATCATTAAATCTTTGTAAAATTTGTTTAAAATATTTTAAATATTTTTTTAAATCTTGGTAATATTTGTAAAGATTATTTAAACTTTTGTGCAATTTTTTCCAAATCATGGATGTGTTTGTAAAAAAATTTTAATTTATGGAAAATCTTTGTAAAATATTCGAAACCTTAGATATATTTCGAAAATCATTTAGATACTGCTGAAAGTTTGAAAATGCTTGCGAAGAAATCTTTGAAATTTTAGAACCATTTTTGAAGTATTTGGTAATTTTTTTTAAATTATTGAAATGTTTGGGAAATGATTGATGTCTTCGTAAAATGTTTTGATTCGGTCCAAAATCTATGCGAAATATTTGAAATATCTGTGAAATCTTTGATAAATTTAAAAATTATTGATGTGCTTGTGAAATGTTTTAAATAAATCGATAATTTTTGCTGCATATTTAAACAATTAGACATATTTTAAAATCTTAGTGAAACCTTGGAAATAATTGACAAAGTTTTTGAACGATAGAAAGCGGTGAAAAATGACTGAAATGTTTTCGAAACCTCTATAATGCTTGTGACATCTTGGAAAAATTATTTAAATGTTTAGAAATCTTTGCGACATTTTTCAAATATTTTATAAATATTTGTTAACATTTTTAAAATAATTAAAATCTTTGAAAAATCATTCAAATCTTTGTTAAATATTGTAAATCTTTTCGAATTCTTTACGACATATCTGAAATATTTGGAAGATCATTTAAATTTTTATAATATATTTATAATATTTTTGAAAAATTTGATATATTTTTTTATTGTTCAAATCTTTGGAAAATAATGGAAATCTTTGTGAAAGCCTTTTAAATTATTAGAAACCTTTGCAAAATATTTGCAATCTTTGTAAAATCTTTACAAAATCATTGAAATTTTTGTCAAATATTTCTGTAATATTTGGGAAAGCATTGGAATCCTTTGAAAATATTTTTAAACTAGTTGATAAATTTTTGAAGCTTTCAGAAATCTTTGGGAAATCATCTAAATCTTTATAAAATATTTAAAATATTTTTGAAAATTTCATATAAATTTTTTAATTGTTGAAATTTTTGGAAAATCATTTAAATTATTGTTAAATATTTTAAATCTTTCCGAAATCTTTACGACATATCTGAAATCTTTGGTAGATCATTTAAATCTTTTTAAAATATTTACAATATTTTTGAAAAATTTGATATATTTTTTTA
>JAAAKG020217150.1:9188-21988 GCA_010014905.2 Druon quercuslanigerum
AAATGTATCGGTATAGTTGTACTAATCAAAATCAAACCAGTTTGTTACAAACTACAATTTCAAAAATAGAATAAATAGAACACCAACAGCAAACTGACCTGACAAAGCTCGATGATTCGGCTACTCAGCTAACTAACGCAATGAATGCGTTAGAGTTTAACAATAAAATTTTTAATTCATTGTTTCTAATGTGTTCGGTTAAATTGTACGTTTGGATATTGAGCTTAGGTTGCCTTGATTTGTTGTGTGTACCATGCGGGCGTGTCGTCTTTCATGGACTTCAAGCCGGATCCATGATAATTGCTTTTCCGGCAGACCATTGTCCGGCCACGTACTGCGATGGTTAATTTTAGGAAAACTTGTAAATCGTCGTCTATCCCTGCAATTGGAAGCGCTACTAAATATCTGTTTGGCACTATGAATCTAGAAGACGCTCTACATATCAAAAAAGATATCGGCTAAGTGTACAACAAATGTATCGGTATAGTTGTACTAATCAAAATCAAACCAGTTTGTTACAAACTACAATTTCAAAAATAGAATAAATAAAACACCAACAGCAAACTGACCTGACAAAGTTCGAGAATTCGGCTACTCAGCTAACTAACGCAATGAATGCGTTAGAGTTTAACAATAAAATTTCTAATTCATTGTTCCTAATGTGTTCGGTTAAATTGTACGTTTGGATATTGAGCTTAGGTTGCCTTGATTTGTTCTGTGTACCATGCGGGCGTGTCGTCTTTCATGGACTTCAAGCCGGATCCATTATAATTGCTTTTCCGGCGGACAATTGTCCGGCCACGTACTGCGATGGTTAATTTTAGGAAAACTTGTAAACGGTCGTCTATCTCTGCAGTACTCCTTCTCACGTACGCTATATTCCGCATTTCTCATGTCCGACACAGTGACATAGTTCGCCTTTCGGGTTATGTTGATCCTTCTCGCTGTGTTGTGCCTCGTTACATTTTTGGATTACGGTGGTGTGCTCTCAAGCTGTGCCTCCTCTGGTGAATCGTCGAATGTGATGTCAATTGTGAAGTGCTATCGTTGTACGGTGGATCACCGCTTCGATAATAGATTATTGTCATGTGGATCGCCGCTTCGATAATACATCATTGTCACGTGGATCGCCGCTTCGATAATAGATCATTTTCATGTGGATCGCCACTTCGATAATAGATCATGGTCATGTAGATCAGCGCTTATTGGATCAGTCATGTGGATCACCGCTTATTGAATCAGTAGTGCGGATCACCGCTTATTTTCATCAGTACTATGGATCACTGCTTGGTTGTTGGTTTGTGCGAATCAGTTTGTGATTAGTTTGCCTTGTAGTTATAAGTTTAGAATTGTAAAGGCTTTTTCCTCCACTCACTGAGTGGAGTTTTTTATGCCAGGAAAAATTACCCTAAGTTCTGTTCGTGACCACAATTAATGGTGTTTTCTTTAGCCTCTTTCTCTCTTCTCCAAGTCCGAGCTTCTTCCATTCAAAATATAATTTAATTGCAAAAAAACAATGCAATTACTTATTGAAGAGACATCAGATATCATAAAAAATGTAGAAGCAGCATTATCCGAAGCTAAAAGCGGGATTCTTACGCAAGAAATCGTTTCACCCTCTAATTTTATGCAATCTGTATAGAAAATAAAAAATAAGGTAGCAAAAGATATACCGTATGCCCTAAAAGAAAACGGTTACTTTTTATACATACGAATCAGTACCATAGCAATAGTATTAGTTAACAATAAACTTATATACAATGTACATATGCCTATGCCAGACCTAGCTGACTACATTGTAGTACGATATACCACATTACCTTTTTATAGTTCATTTAACTACTACATCTATGACGGTGTCTAGAGCAAACCAATTTCTCTATCACAGGATAGGACCTACTACACTGTTATTGATGACAACAAATGTCGACACGCAGGAGATATGAAATATTGCAGGGCAAGCGAACCCTTGAAACGAGTACATTTAGACGGCACCTGTCTAGGTTGGATAATAATCAATTATGAAGGAAAACCATGTGAAAGTAAATATTTCACAATTAACACCAATTTCATATACAGTTTCGCGAATGGATATCAGTGGTATCTGTTACCTCTGAACTATATGAACCTCACCATCAGATGCCCACAAGAGGGAGAAATCATCGAAATCACATCAAGATCTTCAATCTTAACTAATTAGTAACTTTATGGTTAAGTTTAATTTGAAAATGAATAATATCCAGAATGGTATTATGATGTCGCAAGTTGAGGACCCTTGGAGCCTGGTTAACTCATGGGCGTTTTAAGCATCTGCCGAGTTGAAACGCCCAAGAGTAGTCGTGAGAACACCGGGATGTTGATCCATACTCTACATTCGACTGATAGCTTCTGTCTCATTTTCGCTGGAAAATGTGAGAAGCAGATTTGTTATCCGTTATTGAAATTAAATGCTGGATGACTTAAAACCGTTAAGTGTCAATAAGATTTTGTTTGAAGAAATATGACTCCTAGATTATTATAAATATCAAGACTTTCCTAAATTTAATTGTCGAATTAGGTGACTCCAACGTAGGTTGAAATACAGACGATCAATTAACGTTTGCACAGCTTAGTATTAGGATTCCTTATTACTAATTGAGATTAAAGATCACTCTTCAGAAACACTCAACTCATTGTTTATGGTTCATACATCCTACTCATAACCCATACCACAGATTTTACGTTAAGCCACTCTTGATGGCACTTTATTCCTCTTTTACATAACACCACACTACATTGGCGCAGTAACAGGAAGAATTCGGTGTTGCAGTCCACATATTTACAGTACTGACAATTACGCGAATTAGGGCAGTGAGGGAATGAATCAGCTATCTAAGCGAGTTCGGCATCCTTATCCTTGATGATGATGAAGGTGGATTGTCGAACGAAGTTTCGTTTATTTCTGGAGAAGACAGATACTTGGCATTTGTATCCTCACTGACAGAAATATCATGATTCTTGTCTGACAAAACACACGACGCTTCCAAGTTGGCCTGAACTTTAAGCTCTTCCAAAGTAGGTGCAGGAGCTAATTCAGCAGACTTTCCTTAAAGTCGAGAATCACTGGATACTGTTTGTAAAAAGGATAGCTTCCTTCTGGTAGTCGTTCGAACACACCAACATGTTCGGAGGTATGTCTAGACTGTTCTGGGTTCTGCATACTAAAATCATATAACCATTCTTCCAGTTTTTCCAAGTTTGTGTCCCCTTCCTTGTAGGTTGGCAGGCTCACATCCTCCTAAAAAATTGTTGTGTTTAAGCCAGTCATCTGTGAGAATATTGGAACTTGTTGTAATTTTGAAGATAATTTGGAAATGTCTGCATGAATCAAGCCTTGGTGATTAATATGATGAAAAGGTTCCGTGTAGCAATGCAGCTCAGCTTCTATTGCATTGGGCATTGGAAATATCCAACCACTTAGATATGGCATGACCTTCCGATATAGCCGTTCTTCGAATAATACTTGTATGTCGCACAACCGGAATGTATCCACGGATAGATTGAGCAGGAGTTGAGCCTCGCAAGTTTTATGAGCGGCCGTCTCGTAAAGGGGGAACGTGCATAGGGCATGCTCAGCCTGAGTTATTAGCATGTACGTTCGCTCAAATTCCTCCATGACTAGGTATGCTTATTTCGGTCTTACATACGCCCTTCCCGTTCTGTTTTATAAAATTGGTTGTTGTACCGGCAGCCGATGCATTTCATAAATGGTGTATTCAATTTTATTGATTATTGATATCCAACACAACGTAAAGCGTACAATTCTTACCACTTTGAGGGCGTGATCTTGAACATCACGATACACTGGTTCTATTTGTTTGGATTTTAGCACCGCTGGATGTAGTTCTCCTTTTCTTGCCTTCGGTTCTTATGGTAATGATACGCTAGTTCATGAATCTTTCTATCTATGTCGCCTCTTATTCGCTCTGCTATTTTCAATTTATTCTGCATATTATAGTTCTGGATGATCAGCTTTCAGACTTCTTTTAATTCAGAAGGGCAATAGATTACCAGTGACTGGTAACGGTTCTGGATTTCTGTCAATGAATCCTGAAATCTGTTGATATGCAGGAAGGTGTTAATCCTGCAATGGCTGATAGTACGCCTCACGGGCCCCTGGATCTCGTAAAAGATGCCAGTACTGTCCTGGAACTGGAGATTATGGTATCTTAGGCCTGCTGAAGTGTTGATTAACGGGGTGATATATATAATCACTGCAATGAGTGATAAATTTTAGTGGTACATAGCCTCCGCGCTTAGTTCCTAAAATTGTACATAGAAGTATATAGTAGTGGTAATCCAAATACATAGCATTATTCCTAACAATAAGTTGTCAAGAGCCTATCGGCGTGTTTTGTGAACCTTGTACCATCGTCGGCCTCCAGGATCACATTATGATTCTCCGTGAAACCCACGATGGTATAGGTTCCAGTAGCTCTTTTATCGAACTTATTTTTACGCACGTCCTTGTATATGATCACCCTATCACCAACCACCTCACTTAGGGGACGACCCTTTTCATCATAATGCAGTTTCGAGCGTTCTTTACCTTGAATAATGTTTTAAGCCGCTATTTTTTAAATCTCGTGGATTCGAATGATCAACTCACGGAGATGGGATCCGTACGCTTCTAATATATCAAGAGATGGAAATGAGCTAAGTATTCGCGCAACGCGTCAGCAGAGTAGCTCAAACGGACTGAAATTCATGGTTTTATGCACGGACGTGCTGCATGCAAACATAGCGAACGGTAAAAATCGATCCCAGTCATAAAAATCCTCGGCATAATGATTTATACATAATCTGTGAGGACGATGTGACTACGCTTCAATGAAGCGTTGGTTTGGGGCCGATATCCGGATGTTGTTAAATGTTTAACTCCGTATATCTTCTGCCACTTCTCCAATAATTTGCTTATAAAACTCCATCCACGATCCGTGAGGATGCAGCGTGGGGCTCCGTATTGTTCGAATAGATTCTGAGCTACAGCGTGCGCGACAGTCGTTGCATGTAAATTTAGTATGGGTAGCGCGATACATCATTGTAAAAAATTATCGTGCATGGTGAGAATATACCTATTGCCGTTAGGTGTAGTTTCCAGGTTGCTTACTGTATCGAGAGATACCATATCAAACACTCCAAGAGGGGCGTCAGTAATAACCATGGTTTCTCTAGTACGTGCTCTTATTAATTTATTCTCTAAACAGCTTTGACATCCGCGAATATAATTAATTACTTCATTACGTAGACCCGGCCACGTGTACCACTCTCAAATACGTCGATAGGTCTTTGTTTCACTTTTATGCCCGTTTAACAGACTATTGTGATGTTCCTCTATTATATTTAATCTCAATTATTCCGGAGGTACTTCTAACTTACCGTGTCATAAGGTAATAGTTGGGGGACCACTCCAGAATATGTCCGACAGCAACTAAGTGATTTTGTTTTGTACTAGGGTACCTAGTAAAGTACCTAGTAACTAGTTACCCCAACGGGGTATCTAGTATTCAACCCATCCTAGGTCTTTGCTCTCATAAGTCCTGTGGATCACGACGTTCGGTGGCAATAAGCAACTTAAAAATGGGATTCTTAGGTTCACAGTCCTCTGAAATCAAGTCTGCGTAATAATCTCACCGATAACAGAGCAGCTAAGTCCATTCATGGACCACTGAAAAGGCTGTTTTTAATTGGGGTACTTTCCCCGCAATTGTATCTTGGTCCTTCCTTTTACCTTCTTCTTGTTCTAGTGGAGGGGTCGGAGGATCAATGTAAGGCACGTCTATATCAAGAGTATTCCTTAAAATAGAATCTTCTGAACGTGCTATGGAAGCGTGATCGTAGTCGGTTTCTTCCCTTAATGGCATTGTTATAAAATTCTTCTTTGAAGGTTTTGCCTTGTTAGCTATGGAAACCTTGCCATTTACTTCAGATATTTCTCGAGTACACCTTGAGAATAGTATAGGCACGGTACATTTTTATTGGTTGATTTCAGGTGTGGATTAATATGGGTCTTCGTGTGCAGAAGGGACAGCCTTGCTCTCCGAGATTATTCTTGGATTAAGATGTTCCTGAAATGATTTCAAGAATCTGTTTACTCTCTCGGGAAGTGGATCATCTGTTCCTGTGCAAGGGTCCATGTTTTGCAACCATAACAGGTGATCTTGATCTTCTTCGCCTTCAGAGACTGCAGTAATTTCTAATTGCATGGGATCAATATCAGAAGGTTGATCCAAACCTTCTTCATCCTAAAAATAGGACTGGTGATCTTTGAGGGATTGATTGAATTTCTCTTTTGAGTTTTGAACAGTGGCACGAATTTGGGGCAATCGAGGTTCGTAAGATTTAGTAGTGACGTTGCATTCCTGATCGCCATCGTCGTTATCTTCGGCACTACTGGTACAGTTCGGACTAACGTCGACAATAGTCCCAGCGAATGGTCCCGTTAGTTCCTTTAACCTGTCCTTTTGGAACGTGCTACTCTCAGGGTGGTCAATGGGCAACATATTATTTTTCTTGATCCCTGCTCCAGCGAGTTGGTCCGTTGCTTCATTGCCTTCAATATCTTTATGGCTCGGAACATAATTCACTATCAACAGTTGTCCATCCATTCGCTTTCCAGATTGGCTCGCGCTGGGTATAACTGTCGATGAGAAATTCGCAGTCAGTGAAAATGCTTAATTTTGTGATCCCATTTTCACTGGCCTTTTTCACAGCAGCCGTGTCTGCCTGAATCGCTGCAGCGTTGTTCGTCTGCCATTCTCGAGCAGGTTTAGCAATGTTTCAAAGGTGATCTGGCCCGAATCATACACCTACGCAAGCTCCATCTATATACACCTCTGTGCACTTATCGCATAAGAAGGGAAACCAAGAATTTGGCAAATAGGATAGTGCGCTATAAGGTGGGAATGGTTCCTCTTTTCGTGCAATAATAAGAGGTTCGATACTCGGCAACACACTATGACCCCTTCCATAAACAGGTGGGTTGGATTCATCGTTATCTACTGCTTCGGATGAGGCCCTATCGAATAAGGAGTTCTCGC
Source organism: Druon quercuslanigerum (assembly GCA_010014905.2). Lineage (NCBI taxonomy): Eukaryota > Metazoa > Arthropoda > Insecta > Hymenoptera > Cynipidae > Druon > Druon quercuslanigerum. Next base: position 16,268 of record JAAAKG020217150.1, read on the forward strand.
GGCTGTGGTTAGGAGTTTTGGACCTTTCAGGCACTCTCGTCAGAATTGGGTTGCTTTCCACTCTGATAGAGGGATAGTTTCGTGTAATATAGTGGGGGTTTGTAAGTTTCATCTGAATCTTAAGCGTAGATATTCCCGGTAATTACCCACAGCGAGGAACTGTAATCCTTCTTGAATTCTACTTGGCCTTAACCCCGGTACACGACATACTTGGGTTGCGGTTGACAACAGATTTAAGTAAAGTAGGTTTTCCTGAGACCTTACTAAACACTGTCGGCGTAGGGGCGGTCGATCGTGTACGAACCGTTTGCTGGTTTGTTGGTTTCAAATTAACGTCTAACTCTTTGTTGGTCGAATAAGGAACTTGTGTAAATTGTGGCTGGATGATGCGACCTGACTTACGTTTTGAAATGGGGACTATAGCTACGGTGCCTTCTTATATCTTGCTTTTGTTTTTCGTCGATTTCAACGGTAAAGCTCGGTTAAGATGCTTGTGATGCCTTGCCCCTGAGCTATCTCCTCTTCCTCGTCCTGGGTTAGGATTACAGGAAAAGGTATTCGCATTTGCGCATCTTTTAATGGCTGACCTTTTTCGTGATTTCACTACCTCATCGTCAGTCTATTTAAACCTGCTCTGGAGGAGGTGGTCTGCCATTTCTACCGGATTTACTCCTCGGTTAAGCTTTCCCTTTTTGTGCTCAAAGATGTATTGGTAATCTTTGAGTCGGTGTCTCCAGCGAACCAGACGTGGTACTGGAATTGAAGCATGCGTAATCCAGTGGACGGGCTCATGGTCCAAAATTAGTAACTGAGTGTAGCACGGCCCAGCACTCCTTCTCCGTGGTTTCAAATCGTTGTTTCACGTGGGTCATTATTTTAGAAAAATATGCCACTAGTCGGTGGTCAGCTTGATAGTTACGCAATTTTTGAAAACTCTCGCTCTGTGCAAGTCTCCAGTTGAACTTAGAATTCTTCTTCAATAGGTCAGCTAGCGGTTTTGCGAGTGTAGCGTAATTCTTAATGAACGGACGATAATATCCTGACAATCCAAGGAACTTTCGCATGGCGCGTACTGTTTTTGGTTGAGGAAACTCCTTTATTGCTATTATCTTCACCAGGTGAGGCTCAGGCTTAAATAAGCGACTTTAGGGCGTAGAAGATTACATTTTTCAGGTTGGAGCTTCAAGTCATCTTCTCGTAACCTTTTAAATAATCTTCTTGGTATCTTATCATGCTCTTCCAGCGTCTCTGGAACGTTACTAGGGCGTTTTTGATACCCATTGGCATTCTCATGTATTCAAAATGATCCCTTGGGGTTAAGAAAGCTGTTTTGGCCCTATCGTCGGGATGAGTATCAATTTAATAATATCCTCTAGCAAGGTCAAACACTGAGAAGTATTGAGCTTTTCCAAATTGATTAAGGATATCCGTTATTTTAGGTAATGGGTGTGCATCCTCTATTACCTTAGCATTCAGTGCCCTATAATAAATCACTACTCCAAATTTCTTTTCCCCAGAAGTATCTGTCTTCTTCGGGATAATCATGACTGGTGAGCTATAGGGTGACTTAGATGGTCCTATTATTCCACTTTTGAGTTGCCTTTCGCTATGAATCGCCAACTGCTTCTGAGCCCCGGGGGCATGACGATATTATTTCTTGGAAATAATTAAGTCGTTAATCGTGGGGGTCCTGTGCTGTACCTTCTTTGTGACCGATAGAGCTGCATTCACGTGGAATATATCAGGATAATCCCTGACCCACCGTCGTACAACATTTCGTTCTGGCCCGTTCAGACTGAATGCATGGAGACTCTGGAGGGCCCATTCTTCTCTTCGAATTGGCGGTTCTTCAAGGGCATCGTCATCTTTAAGCATGATTCTATATCTTTAGAATCCTCCCCTGGAAATTTACAATATTCAAAGGGGATGATTTCCTGTGGCGGTAGGGAGAATTCTACATCTTCCTCGTTAGTATTGTATGAGTAGGCGTAGCATACCCCATTGTAATTCGTCACCACTCCCTCGCCAATATAAACACCATCGGGAGCTTCTATACGTGGCAGATATTCTTCAGATAATTCCCTGTTATGTACATCAATTACTACCGGTTGCTTTATTCGCCCCTCGAAGTCTGAATGACATCTGTGCTTGTTCTTGGCGGAGATGTGGCCGACCAAGAATTCCGTCCGTGGAGATAGGAAAACTGTTCGTTACTACGTGAAATTCTACACTTGCACCCAGTATGGTAATCGTTACTGTTCCTTCGTTATGCCAGACACATAGATGATGTGCTCCCCTACGGTGATGTCTAGTTTTAATTCCCGAAGCTTTGATAAATTTACATCAGCTCCTGGGTCTACCAATAGAAAAGACTTTCTTTCTCGTAATTCCGGAGCCGTTAATCGGACGACTGGGGAGCCTTTTTTCTGGTTCCCTGCTCAGAAGATTCTTTGAGATCCTTTAAGATGCGGGCCGTTTTGGCTTGCTCTTTTAGTCTAAGGCTCATCCTGGCATCCGTAAGATGATCCTGAGAGTAGTTTAAAGATGCCGGTTTTGGAGCGACGGGCCTTGATCCGAGAGGAATAAGGTGGTTCTGTCCATTGATGTTTCATGTTTGCGCCTGTTACATGAGGTACAGGAGATAAATACTGGAGTGGAGACGGATAACCGTAGTCAGAAGGGTATCCTGGGGGTAAGGATATTGAGCGGGATACAGATGGCTATACATTTGTGTTGGATTAGGATAAGTTTGATAAGGATCCGAAGCGTACTGAATCTTGGTAGCGAATAATATAGGCTTCAGCGCTTACATTTTGGAAGTACGGATACTATCGGGCTCCTATATTTGTTTAGTGTAAGGATTGGGTGACCTTGGCCCTTTCGAGATCTTGCCCTGCCTTGACAGATGATACGTTGAAGTTGATGCTACTCTTGCCTTCTCCGCATACTTTTGGCGCTCCTCCACATGTAGTGCATGCTCATACCCCTCATGAATGTCCTTCGGATTGCGCGTGTCGACGAAGGTATACATTTCAGATGGAAGTCCTCGTATGTGTATCTGCCGTTGTACTTTTCTTTCTATGACTGTTTCGCCTCACTAAGAAGACCTAACGTACGCTCATAATAATTACTTACGCTCTCGGTTTGTTTCATCTGGCGGTTGACTATGGCCTCGAAATACCATTGCTACTTATTCGTTAAAGCAAACCGTTTTTTCAGATAAGCTACTTACTCCGTTAGTCGATTAAATGGTTTTTAGGGACACTCTCACGCGCAATTTCTTTAACGGGGGTGATTTTCCATCAAACGTGGGTATATGATAAGTTGACTGCTGTAGGCTCTGGTTACGGTCATCGTCTGAATCTGTAATATTGCAGTTGTAGGGTGGTCCCTGCAACGCCGGGCATGACACCATCAAGCTCCAAAATTTGGCTCTCAATCCCTCTTTAGCCCTCTTTCTCTCTTACACTCTCATCTGGAATTCGATTGGTGTTTTACGATTTAAATTGCTTTCACAGAATAATGGTCCCTTATTTGTTTGTTTATGAAGTGTTCACCGTCCCGGAATAATTTTCTCGGCAAAATAGATTTTAAAGCGAGGTATTGATGAGCCACTAATATGTATTTCTACTCTAATAAAATTAACTCTATGCCCAGTTCGTTGGTTGCTTCTAATGTCGGTTGAAACTTACTAACAGCACATTCTCTGAGACAAAGCTTAAATCGGAACTTGTGCAAAAGACTAATCCTATATTACCGTTATGAAATACCAAGGTAAATAAGCTCATCCCGGTAGGAGTCCGATTTTCGTACCCAACCTGAAGGTCGCAAACATAAGGAGGCATCAGTAATTTCCATTTTTTATTCAATTCCGCTAACAAGGGAGGAAATGATGCTTTTCGTTGCTGACTTACTTTTCTGAATTGTTTGTCGATCCTACTTTTGTTGGGCGTTGTTTAGCAGGGTGTTAAATAAACAATTGAATTCGTTAGGACCCTCAATTTCCGTAAAGATGTCCTCTTCTCTTTGAATCGGGGGATCTACAAATCGAGTGTTTATCGGGATGTTAACAGTTTCCCCGGAGGGTTGAATTAATTGCTTAACTTCGTGCGCGATGATTTTATTTGACAGAAAATTATCTGCTAACAACTGCTGTTTCAGATATTTTTGACGTTCTGTGATTTGCCTTCCCCCTCTAGGTTTAGGCTCTTTTCAGTTTAACGTCTGATATATTAAATAGTTCATGACCACAGTCAAGTATCCTCCCCTTTTTATTAATTTTATTTCTTTATTTTCATTTGCTTTTCCAAATAATTTTTAAAAATTCAGCAGAAATAATTCAGGTGCTGGCCCGTAGACTTGCCACCTGAACCTTAGGGGAGGTTACAACTGGCCGTTAGGCTTGTGTAGTCTCCCAGCATTTCAGGTTAATTTAGTTGATTCTGAGTGATTATAAGAACCGAACAATTATAAATGTATTTATTTGATAAATAAATCCAAAAATAATTATTTTGGTTATTATTTAACCTAAGATATATACTCAACAGTGAATGGTAATATTTTATTTTATTTCATTTTTTTAATTTAAATTTTTTTTAGTTACTGAGTAATTTTCACTAATTTTGAAAGCACTGATCTAGAGGAAAAACAGATGGAACGCCCACCACTAAGTAAATAATTTTAAAAAATCACTGTTAGCGTAAATAATTTTACGGTATTTCCCAATTCAAAACTGGCAAACAACTACAGGATTAAAAATCGCGCAAAAACTGGCAAACAACAACAGGATTAAAAATCTAACCGCTGCCACCAACTGTCTGTTACATACCAACTTTATGCTCAAATAAAATATTAGAATATGTAGTGCGTAGTTACGCAGGAGAATGTGGTACGCCGGGGGAACCTAGACAATCAACTGAGGAAATATCTCAGTTGTTTTATTTTTCTTGTGGGATCGTTGAACCTTGCCTCCTAAGAGGTGCCTTTGCTGCCAATATTATCGTTGTCAGTTTAAGGGATGAAAAAAATTTTAAATCGCGTAATTTTACTGATGCAACGAGTAAAATAAATATTTATTTAAATTTAATTAATGTTTTCGTATAAGAGTAGTCTTTTTACAATCTACCACTAGACCGTCGAGCAGGACGCGTCAGTGGGCAAAATAAAAATTTTAGATTTTTAATTGGATAATGTTATTTATCTTTGGAGGAGATTCACTGAGAGAGAGACCACTTAGACAAGACACACATTATGAAGTACCACATATTTAAGAAATACGTGAAATGCGAAAATACGCGGCACAACACGTGCAAGGAAAAGCGGACGGAGCGAGGCAACATCGACAGTGTTTCCTGTTTGTCCTTGGATTTCTTACCTAGCAAGGTAAGAGAGCTGGTCGAGAAATGCTTGTGAGACTGGGCCGAAATCATAATCGTAGCGTCGGATGATGGTAGACTGGAAGGGTTGTTTGGCTGACTATTGTGGGAACGTTTATTAAAACCGCCTTCTACGTTGCTGCAACACAGTGGGGCGAAATGAAAAAACGATGTTCAAAATAACCTGTAGGTCCCAATTCTTAATCGATTTTTAATTAATTTTTTTGAAAAAATTCAACTATGAATTCTTAAAAAAACTGTCAAGGCTAATTTTTAAATTTTTGTTTGTTTAAATTTTTATAGAGCTGCAAATAGCGAAAAAAATGTTGATTTTTTCAATTTTTTT